>JAIKVH010000862.1:0-11735 GCA_024679275.1 Phytophthora niederhauseri
GTTAGACTGTGTAGTTTCTCTATCTATCACTGTAGCGGCGGTATCTGAAGTCTTATCGTCAACTTCTTCTAAAGCGAAATTTTTCGGCAACTCCACAAAATTCAAGTTAGGACAAGAAGCGTTAAATAACGTTTAGCGTTTAGGGCATGTCGGCGAAGCGCGGCGCCGGCAGCACCGGCAAGGCGTTCGTGGGGCAGATCTACGCGGCGCTGGAGGCTTCGAGTCGGTCGACGCCCACCATCAACGGCGTAGACTGCTCGCGTCTCTGGGTGCAGGTGAGACCGACCCAATAATTTCATCATTTCCACTCAGGCAGGTAGAGCTCATGCCTTCCGGTTTGCATAATTTCCACCCAGGCAGGTTGAGCTCATGCCTTCCGGTTTGGTCTGGCAGGGCGTCGTGGTCGCCGCGTCCGAGGACCGCAGGCAGTGCACAATAGACGACGGCACGGGCGTCTTGCGCCTGGAGCTCAAGGTTTTCCTCAAGAACGCGCCTCCGGGCGTGGATGCACGACCGCAATTGGGTCGGTCAAGTGAACAGGTCAAAGATGAAGCTTTGGCAGGGTGCTGACTGGTGGAGTGTGTGTGCGTGTGTGTGTGTGGGACACAGGAGACTACATCATGGCGATCGGCCCCATGCAGAAGATGAAGGCGGACGCTGCGGGCTCCGTTCGCACCTTGCTGGCGCATCAGGTCGTCAACCTCGACGCCAAGCTGCAGCGTGAACCCATGTGGTTCCTGGAAGTGGTCGAGTACTGGACGTCGGTTGCCGCCACCACTGCAACAAGTTGAGACTCTCTTGGGCTTCCCAAGTATTTAATGCGAACGAGATGCGTATGAAGCAGCTGTACGTGCTCATTGTCGATCCTTGATGGGAACCTTAACTAACGAACGAACTATCAGCTAGTCTGTCTGCCTGTCAGCGGCCGGCTCTCTCTTCCTTCTTCTCTCTATCGATCCGCGCTTCACGCGTCCACACACGCGCGCAGCAGCAGCAAGACCTAAAGAGGCGCCACTCGAGCGAGGGAGCCGAGTTACTCGTCCTTGGGCTTCTGGCCAGTCTTCTTGGCCTCCGCGGCGGACGGCACGCGAGGCGGCAGCTCCTCGCCGTCCTTGTCCTCGCCCTCCTTCTTCTTCTCGGCCTCCTTCTCGTCCAGAGCCTTCTTGTACTGCGCCACGTCGTCCGCACCGAGCCAGTAGTCCAGCATAGCAACCAAGATGGCCACGACGATGGCGATCACCAAGATGCCTGCCAGGACGGCCAGCACGGTGTGCTCCGTGGCCCACTCGATGGTGATGTCCACGATCTTGGAGAAGAAGCCCTCCTCCGGAATCGGGCCAGTCGACTCGGCCTTCTTCCAGCCGCTCTCCACGAAGTCGAGGAACCTACAAACCATCCAGCACGCGCACATTAAGAACCACCACCACACCGATTACCTCAAACAAGTAGGAAACTTACGCAGGGAGCGAGCGTCCGCCCTTGTATCTGTACACCTGGCCTTCGTTGACGAAGACGAGCGTCGGGTAGCCGTTGACGCCGAAGCGCGAGCACACGCGGCGGTGCACCGTGCAGTCCACCTTAGCGACGCGCGCCTTGCTGCCGTTCTCCTTGAGCGTGCGGCTCAGTTTGTTCCACGTAGGAGCCTGCAGGAATAATACCATCACGTCAACCTCCACACCTCAAAGCCCTTACTTATCCTTAAGATCCAACGTACCAGACGCTTGCAGTGTCCGCACCAGGGCGCGTAGAACTTGATGAGCCACGGGTCCTTGCTGTTGAGCACCTCGTCCTCGAACGAGGCCGTCGAAAGGTGCACCACAGCGCTCTTGCGCTCATTCTCCGCCTGCTCAGCAGCCGCCGCCTTGCGCTGCTCGACTGCTCATAGCAACCACCATCAATCAGTTCCTCCTCCTTAATTAACGGCAATACATCTACAGCAGAGAACACCGTACCGAACTCGGCGTACGACAGCACGCGCTCGCCAAAGTCCTTCTTGTAGCCCTCGGTGGAGAACGCCACCATGGCGGGCACGTCGCGGCGGCCGTTGTAGTCGTACGACTTGCCGCTCGTCACCACCTTGAGCGTGGGGTACGAGCCCACGCTGAAGCGCTCGCACACGGTCCTCTCGGTGGTGCAGTCCACCTTGGCCACGTGCACGTCCTTCTCCTAACGGTAGAACGAGCGACAGACACGTCAGCACCTAGTAGTCCACTCTACCGCATCCCCCCCCCCTCTGCTGCTGCTGCTGCTGTTGCTGCTACGCACCGCCAGGCCCTCGGCCTCCGACAGCTCGTCGATCGTGGGCGCCAGCTTCTTGCAGTGGCCGCACCAGGGCGCGTAGAACTTGATGAACCACACGCCGCTGCTCGTCTGGTGGTCGAACGTGGCCTCGGTGAGCGCCACGGGGGCGGCCTGCGCGCTCTGCGCCTGTGGTGGGTAGAACGAGGGAGGGAGGGAGAGCGTTAGTGCGTGGGTGAGAGGGTAGAACGGGGGAGAACGGGGGGCTCCACGCACCGCAAAGGCGACGGAGGCGAGCGCCAGCAACGCGGCTCGGAACTGCATCGGTCGGTCGCTAACGTTACGGGGGGAACTTGTCGTGTTGCGTACTGAGCGGCCTAATCAAGCGGAGACATACTGAAAACAAGATGTTGGCAATCCCTCTTGGATCTGATTGAGTGGTGTGACGTACACAACGGGAGGTTGAAGTGTAGGCTTGGTAGGGCTGTGGACGATTTGCCGACCGGGTTTCGTGTGGCGGCTCCGATAAGCGGCGATGCCTCCACGTCGGCTTGGCCTTCTATCGATGCGCTCTTATCCATCATAACTCTTGGCTTTAATGTCGACGCGGTGGTGAATCACGCTGCAGGTATCATTTGAATCGATCTCGTTGATTCTTCCGAGGCAAGTCATCGCGGGTGCTATCAGTTGAGTTTGCATGCACTGTGTCTTGCATTTGCAGTGAGAGGCAAGTCATCGCGGGTGCTATCAGTTGAGTTTGCATGCACTGTGTCTTGCATTTGCAGTGCCCTTCGTTTTTGAGTACCTTCTTCAAAGTGTAAAGCCGACATTGTGAACTACATGTACTCCTTGAAAAGAAGTTATTTGGGGGACGATCGCAATGATGGAATAAAGTATCTTCGAATTATACTCCTTGAAAAGAAGTTATTTGGGGGACGATCGCAATGATGGAATAAAGTATCTTCGAATTCGTAGGTGCATGCAGCATGAAGCTCCAATGTGCGAAGGTTGCTGTTGCAATAGTACAAGCGTGTTGCTAGCAACCATACAGGCGGCACGCGAGTAGGCATGCCCAGGTCTGTGGCTTGTTGTCCCTGCGTCGTAACTTTCCCGTAATTTATTTGGGTATTTTGGTCGTAAAATATATTTGTGTGTATTTTATTTCGTGATCGTCGCGCAACTGAATGACGCCGCTGCCGCCCGAGTGGCTCGTGCGCGTGTCCCGCTCCAAGGGCAAAGTCTACTACTACCACACGCTCACCAGGAAGACGCAGTGGTCTCGCCCCACGCCCGAGGAGGTCGCAGCCGCCAACGCAGCAGTCGCCGCAGAGGCGTCCAATCATCCCGAGGAGCAGGAGACAGGTCGCAGCCGCCAACGCAGCAGTCGCCGCAGAGGCGTCCAATCATCCCGAGGAGCAGGAGACCGACCCCTCCACCAATTCCGACACCGAAGCGCGCGACGCCAAGCGCCCGAAACTGGACACCGACCATGAACCTACAGTTGTAGAGCACAAGCAGAGCGTGCTCCACGCGCTCATCGTCGCCTCCATGCGCGTCGGGGGCAGCTCCGTGACCCGCGGGACCAAGAGGGCGGTGGTCTTCACCCCGTGGACGCACCAGTTGACGGCCGTGGAGAACGTCATCACTGCCATCCAGACGCGGACAGTGGAGGACGATGCAGCGTCCACAACGACAGAGCGATTCCTATTACAGCACAGTACGGGAGCAGGCAAGACGCTGACTATCGCCGCATTATCACACCAGCTACTGTACGTCAAGGACGCGCGGCGCTTGCAGTTCCACACGGTGGTGGTCATGCTGGACCGAGTCAAGCTCAACGAGCAGGTGGGAGACGCCGTGGAGAGGTATCTGCGGCAGAACGGCGTGGACGAAGTGTTCCGCGCCGAGAGCATTGAGCACCTGGCGGGGCTGTTGGACGCGTCGGCGCAGAAGCAGCAGCAGAGTCCGCAGCGGGTTATCATCACCACGACCCACAAGATGGGGCTGCTCGTAAGAGACGACGTGCTGCTGACGAGGCTGCTGCACCGCAGCTCGAATACGAAGCGGGGCGCTGGTGAGGGGGCGGATGAGGAGGAGAGTGGGGACGATGCGTTCCAGCGCGTTGCCATCATCACGGACGAAGCGCATCGATGAGGAGGAGAGTGGGGACGATGCGTTCCAGCGCGTTGCCATCATCACGGACGAAGCGCATCGATCGCACACGTCGTCTACGCGCGACGCCATTGAGAAGGTCATGAAGGCAGGGGAAGGCAGCCAGGCCCAGGTTACTGTATGTTTGTGTACTGTGCACTCTCTTGAGCGTACCTTCACAGCTAATAACTTGTGTGCGTATGTGTGTGTGTGTGCAGTTCATAGGTTTTACGGCAACACCGAATACAGATGCGCTCGAGCTGTTTGGCTCCTCCACTGACGACGGGTTCCGCCACCCGTTCCACTGCTACCCCATTGCGCAAGCCACAGAGGATGGCCGTATCATGAATACGCTTGATAACTACATGTGTATGAGCTGCGAGGTGGAGACGTCCGTCTTTCCAAAACCTGTTCAAGAGTTGCTGCGAACCACTCGAGGCGTTCGGCGGCGTATTATCGACCATGCAAGTGATGACGTCGCCGTGCTCAAGGCCAAAGCTTTGGTCATGATGACGGACTTCCAGGCCATGAAGCGAGACCATCCCAAGGTGAAGTGCATGATCGTGGTCCGCAGTCGCCAGGACGTTGTACGCTACTACACGCTGATCACCACCTTCGTCAAAAAGAAGAAGCTCGGCTGGAACTGCTATGCTGCCTTCAGTGGGTCTGTAGCTTTAGACGGTGAAGATACCAAGCCCGTAACGGAGCAGACGCTGAACGGTCGGAGCGTCACGCTGGCCATCAGTGACATTGTCATTGTCTGTGATAAGCTAGATACGGGCTACAACGAGCATCGGAGCGTCACGCTGGCCATCAGTGACATTGTCATTGTCTGTGATAAGCTAGATACGGGCTACAACGAGCCGTTGCTGGCGTGCATGTACGTGGACCGCTACTTACGCTCCAGTGCGCACACGGTGCAGCTTCTCAGTCGTTTGAATCGTCGCCACAAGCACAAGCCCAGCGTCCGCGTCCTCGACTTCGCCAACCACGCAGCTCAGGTGCGGCGCGGTTTCGCCGATTTCTGGCAAGAAGCCAAGACGCCGGAGTCATCTGATGTGATTGACGAAGCGGCCGAGAAGATGGATCTAGTGACGGCCATCGCTGTGCTCTGTGACCACTTCCCGGAACTTTGTACTGCCCCGATCGATATTGAGGATCCGCGGAGCTTTGTGTCGGAACGCATACTACCGTTGGAGCGCGACGCCTTCCAGCAAGTTATGGATTCACTTCGTGGGGCTGTAATAGCCTTCAAGAGGCTAGAGCAGGCTGGATGT
Organism: Phytophthora niederhauseri; assembly: GCA_024679275.1. Classification (NCBI taxonomy): domain Eukaryota; phylum Oomycota; class Peronosporomycetes; order Peronosporales; family Peronosporaceae; genus Phytophthora; species Phytophthora niederhauseri. The sequence continues at coordinate 5,667 of JAIKVH010000862.1, forward strand.
GATGAATTCTTCGACTTGGTTTCTCCGTTCAGGTATGGATCTCATGGTGTACTGTTGAAAGCGGTATGGTTGTTCAATCCTAATGGTGTTATTGCCTGTGCTGGTGTGTCCGTAGCTACTATTTACTCTACGAGCTCAAGAAGGAGACCGAAAGCCACCTTGTTGCGGTAGAAGCGGAGGTTGATCTGTCTCTGGATGACATCAAAGCGAAGATGTCGGCTCGAATGCGGAAGTGCCACAAGTCATATTCCGGTTCACTGTATCCCCAATCGCTCTTGGTACGTCGAGTTCTTTGCCTTGCTGTTAGTGCAGTTGGTCTTACCAATGAAAATGTGGACTTGTAGGATCGTGTACGGTCCAGTGCGAATTTAAGCAAGCTGGTGTCGTGCTTGCTGCAGTTCGGAGAACTGGAACGGTTTGAGGCCTTGCTGTTGGCAACCGCAGCTCGAAACAACAAGCAGTCTCTAGAATCCCCTGTAGCGGCGCAAGTGGTCAAGGGAGTCACCAGATCTCCAGCATCCACTAAAACGGCTACAGATGAGGAGCCTCGTATCTCGACGCAAATCGACGATATGCGAGAGGAGCTCGCTGGTTATGAGGGAGATTAAAGGGGATAACGCATTACTGGTCAGTCTAATCCGTCTCGTGTTCGTTTAATTTCCTCTAGCAGCGAAGAGAACCCGCGATATAGCTCCTGGAATCCCTCCAAGGAATAGGCACAGATATCAAGCGTCCGCGTAGGCGTGAGGATCGACAAGCACACGCGCTCGCTCGACTTGTTGGCAGCAGCTCGACGGAAGACAGTCGTCTGCTTCCCCGTCACTATCGCGGTGATGCTGTCGACTGGGATGCTCTTGCTGTGAGAAAATAGGCTGGAACGGTGGTGCAGCTGATCGTCAGGCTGGTCGTAATGATCGTTGGCCACCGTTGCTGAGGGTTTTCGCCACATGATGTGTGTGCAGAGCGCGTCGGTGAAAAGAAGCTTCGCGTGTGGCTTCCCCAGTCGACCATGCTAGCATAGTAAAAAAACAAGCCAAAAAGTGTTTGTAAGATATTCTGTAGTATACATTCAAGGAAAACGAGATTTCAGGAATACGAATCGTCTTACCTTCTCTACAAGGAACCCGCGCTGGAGTTTCCGTTTGAACTGGTCGACTTCGCTCTCCTGTTGAGAAGGGACGGCACGCTCCGTAGGAACTGTAGTAGGGTCCTCTTCGTGGTTACTTGAAGCACTGTGGCGGTCCTCATTACGCGAAGAGGATGCATGATGGTATGGTACTGGAGTGGGTACGGGAGATGCTGATGATAAGGATTCCCTTCGTTCCTCTCCGCGATCTTGAGTCGGACGAACAAGCTGCTGCAGAGCGCTGAAGAACTCGTCGTGCTGCAGAGAGGTGGAGAACTGAAAGTGGATGCTTTCGCTGCCGAAATTTAGTTGAAGACGGCGCTGTTTGATGCCACCTGGGTCGTCAAGAGCAACGCTCGTAATGTCTGCGATGTTCATGTTCAGGGCTGCAAAAGCAACAGCACGTCGCTCCCAAGTGAGAGTCGACAAGTCCGTAGAAACGAACATCTTCCCTTCACACCACCCCTCCCATGCGCCTCGCTGCATTCATAGCTTTGGTCAGTAAAACCGACAATGATCTGGAAGTGGGTAAAGGTGTTGAACTTACTGAGTCGATAGAAATCCCTGCGATCAGAACTTTGGCTTGATCTGGTGTCAACACTGTGTCGTGGGACTCTTGGTACTGGCTCCGGTCGTCGTTCTGGTCGTTGGCACCCTGGGGCCCTGACCCTCGAGGGTTGTTTCCGGAAGATCTTTGATCTAGTACCTCATTTTTCACGTTCTCCTCGTTGCGGGAAGGCGTGCCGCATTCTCCTGCTGAGCTGTCGCGCTTTGTTCCCCGATCGTCATCGCTGTCGGCATCGTGATGCGAACTCAGAATGTGATTGTCGGACGTATCAAACAACCACGCGTCGTCTACGGTGTCAGCACTCCCCAGCGCTTCACTCATCGCAGTGTCAAAGATCGAGATCGTAGTCTCCGTGTCAGCTCTCTGAGCATTCACAACACCCCCGTGCTCACTTCGACTCGCACTTTTCGGGCAGTCGATGTAGCTGCCGACACTTTCATTGTTTGGGCTACGACGTGGAGATTCAAACACGTCACTCATCGGTGAATGCAGCGCAAATCTCGGGACGCTTCCGGGGCTGATCACAGCGGGGCTTACAGCATTCACTTCATCACCGACCCAGAAAACGTCTAGCTCTGAGTGACTAAGGGGCCAGACAAAAGCTCGGTTTGGTCGATCTGCTGGGAGGGATTGCTCACTGGGCGTTGGGGATAGCAACTCTTGAGCTCGAACTGGCGACTCCACCACCTTCTCGTTTGGCGAGCTCTTCAAGCTGGAGAATATTCTAGCTAAACAGCACATCAGCATTTACAGGCAGATAGAGCAGGTAATTTATCATGGTAAAGAAAAAAGAAAAATTACCTGTAGGTGACGAAGCTGCAGACGAAAACTTCACTGATCCAGGCTCCGGTTCGTAAAAAATTACCTGTAGGTGACGAAGCTGCAGACGAAAACTTCACTGATCCAGGCTCCGGTTCGTCGAAAACGGGCAACTCCAAGACTTCTAGATTTTGTGCGTCGGTATCCGAGTCTGTAGCAGCTTTAGATGTGATACTTGTTCGTGAGCTGCTCCGCGGTAATGTGCTAACTCCGGCCAATGCGATTTGGAACAGCACACTAGCTGCTGACTTTAGTCCGTCGTGCTGGGTGTTGACTGAAGCCATGGTCATTGGCGCTTCGACTAGTGCAGGCTGATCACTCAGAACTTGGTGGTTGCTTTGGTCGGTTGGGGCAGCCACAGGCTGGTCGTCCATGTACTTTTGGTACATTTGCGTCTTCATGAACACATTTACAAACTGCCTTTCGCTCGCGTATAGTTCAGAGTTCCCATTCGCACATACACTAATCAAGTGTTCGATATGCCGGCGAACGCGGTGAATCACCAGGTGCGTCGATAAAGGCGTGACGTTGTCTCGGAACGAGCCTGTCACGCGACCCAGCATTTCTTTGGTAAATCTCGTGAGATCACACGAGAGATTTTCGACTTCAGGCATCTGAAGTGCGTCAAATGAACGTTCATCTTCGACGTGCAGCTGCACTCGACTCTCAGTTAGATAGAGGATGCAAGTGCCTTTCGAGCACTCAAAGTCACGAGGAAGTTCGTCAACGCCGCAGATTAGGGGGACAGGGGCCTTAGAAATACGCAGTCGAGGTCAGTCGAGGTTATTATAAATGAACCAAAGCTGAGGGGAAAATGTAGCAGACGCACCTCCATATACTCGTGCATTGAGGGAGGCAGCACGCTGATTAGCGGTCCGGCCCACCCGAGTGGATGCAACAGCGATGCCAACCCTAGCGTTGCAGCGGACAGCAGCGGGATTTCATCCGAGACGACGATAAACTTCATCTCGACGAGCAAGAGGCTCAAAAGCTGTAGTAGGCGATCAACTGACAGCCGAGACAACAGCGACGGCAGTGCCCACTGTAACAACAGTGCAACCTTCTCATCCGCATCATTCTCTTTGTGTGGTCGGGCCAAAATCAACTCGGAGCTTGGCGATGGAAACACGTCGACAGACACTGAAAGGCCTTTGTCGGGAAGAGGAATCGACTTTAGGTTTTGCAGAGTATCGTCGATGTAGCCTGCATGCTGAAAAATAATTAATACATACATCTCAGTTTTTACGTTGCAAACGCTGAAAATCTAAAAGACTCCCACCTTGTCTGTTACGATGCTGGTTAAAGACTGAGACCCGCTGCATCCATGTGCTTCGAGTTCATTCCGCAGGTTATCTGTATTATGGCAAAAGCACATACTGCATCAGATAAACAGTGTGATCGACTTGTACCAAATATGTAGCTTACGCTTACCCAAAAGCCCCTGTAGTACAGCTCGAAAGAATGGAATGAAGGGGATTTGAGCGATCATGCAGTAACAAATCGGCAGGAGCAGATATTTCCCGTCGCCGCTACCGTCTCGAATTTGCACCGTTCCCTTCATGCACATCGCATATTGAACACTCTGGCCTTGGACGCCTCCACCAGAGATCATTAACACAAAAAACTCCCCCTCTTGAGAGGAGAACGAAGAGCTGGTACTATGAGCTTCGAGAAGTTTTTCCACGTTGGTACCGGCATTGGCATTGACAGCTTTGATTCCAGTGGGAAAGCAAAAGTGCTCGAGACTCTCGGCGCGGAATTGGCTCTCTGGCGGGTGGGCAAATGCGACGGTCGCCTCGAACACATTTTCTCGTAGGCTCCAGAAGTTGCGGATCGTAACATCCACCATATCCGGAGCGATGACGACCAGGTAATCGAACAGGGCAGGCGATGAGGGCGAGAGTGTATCGCTGGGCTTCTGCTACATAGAAGTAGTGGTTAGTTTGGTCAGTCAGTGAAGGTATGTACAAATTCCCAAGTTCATACCTCGATAACTTTTGTAGCCGCTACGTCCTCGCCACTACTGTAGTTGAGATAGGCAAGCTCGCTCATGAGGGAGTTTTCGAGAACGTCCAGCGAGCTGTACATGTCGTCAAACAGGCCGTAGTCCTTCGAGTTGCCGCGTTTATCGGGTGAAGTGTTGATCTGCGCAACGTTGATGCCGTTGTGCTCCAGCCACGTGTTGATCGCGAGGTATCTCTCCATGTCCACCACGGTGACTACGGGTTGCCGCCTCGGTGACCCGTTCACCGATTGCGCCCTGTGAGGAGTGCGACGCCCACTGTCGCCTGCATACGGCCCCTGCGCGTACTTGTCTGGGCTGGGCCGTCGACTCCACGGAGATGAAGGCGGCGATTCGACGAACGCTCGGTCTGGTAGCGGCGACTTGGGCTTGGGGCTCCACTTCTCTCGGAGGTGGTTGATCTGCTTCACCCTGAATCAAGTCGACAACGACATAGATCAGTCCACGGCTTCCGTATCAACAATCACCGCAGCTCGCGCTCACCTGCCCATGCCACTGAAAATGGACTTTTGTCTGCCGACGCTGCCCGAGTCCTCCTCACTGTCGCTCATCGTGGGTCGAACAGAGGACTGACCGGCTGTGAGGAATGAGGTATTGGCTTGGAATCAACGCGCGGAGCTCGTGGGCATCTCGAACTGCAGACACGGAATTGGAAAATCGCCGAGCAGAGGCACACGCCAACGTTCCAACGGACGGTTCCGACCCAAATTAGCTTGATGATGATGGAGCATTTGACCATTTTCGTGTCGGATGGAGGAGACCACGACGCGGTTGTGCTGGCGCCGGTGTCAAATGCCAAACTGGCAAAACGCACAGTGCCATCTAGAGCCTAATTGTTAGGCAAAGCGAGCCGGGGTTGCTTCAACTGGACGTTTGTGAGCCCCCAGCGGTCGAGCAGCCAACCCATTGACTCTGATGCTAAGCTGTAGAAGTAGCAGCATATAAAAGGTCAGTCCACACAGAGCAGTGACCGCTCCGAGAGCTCAATGTTTAGACAGTACCGGATCATGAGCAGTCTTCATTCAGCAGCATCCTGTCGCCAGCATACTCAACCACTGTGCGACGGAAAATGCCAAGCACAGAGCTGTCGGCTCAGCATCGCCGCGCCCCAGCGTAGAGGATACGGTCGGTGTGGTGGTTGCGGGCAGTCAAGTCGCTATCAGAGACGCCCGGTTCGTTTGTGGTCGGCCTCCCGGACGTGTCAACGTTGACACGTCAGTCGCCACTTCAACTTCAGAATACAGTACCGCGCGTCCTGCAAAAATCGCAAAAGGAGTTTCCACCAATCAGCGAAGAAGGCCGCAGTGTCGACGCAGTCAGCCTTGAACAAGAGGTCAAACGGCAACAGACAACAGAATGGCCAGCACGCTGAGCTCCTCGACGGCGCCCGCCAAGCCCTGGGAGAAGCGCCAGAGCGCCGCCGCCCAAGCAGGTGCGCTCTGCACGTAGTACGCCCTACCTGACCATCACTCTCACGCTCTGTTCTCCCCTATTATTCTGCTCCAGGCGGCGACTTGCTGGCGTCTGCTGGTG
>JAIKVH010000864.1:0-11731 GCA_024679275.1 Phytophthora niederhauseri
CACGTCTGATAGGATAGCAATAGGATAGAGGAATAAAGGGGTCAATAATTCAATAGAGACAATTGGAGACCAATAAGCTTTGAGTTCAAGCTTTGAGTTTATTTAGCAAAAACTTCCTTTCATTTTGGGCACGTTATCCATCTTGACTGGCACACCAGTCCCTCCACCAAATGCCGCACGCGGAAAACCATATCCACCTTGGCTGGGTGGAAATCCGCCGAAATTGAAGCCACCGGTAGAGTAGCCAACTCCACCAGCTCCGGGAGCACCAGCAATACCACCGGTATACGCTCCACCGGATACAACAGCTGGGAGAGCAGTGCCTGCAGTAGCCGCAGCTCCTGCACTTGCACCACCAACACTGCCAGCAACAGGAACTCCAGTCCAAGCACCAGCACCAGGAGCGCCAGGCCAAGCTCCAACAGCAGGAGCGCCGAGCCAAGCTCCAACACCAGGAACGCCAGTTCCAATCAGTCCAGGCATGGCACCAGCCCCAAGCACTCCAGATCCAGCTCCAGGACTCGTACCACCAACTCCATGACCAGTAACATCGGTGACAGCACCAGCGGCGAGTACAGGAACCCTTCCAGCATCTTGAGCTGCAGCAGCAGCAGGAACACTAGCTGCAGTCGACGTAGGTGCCATCATAAAAGCAGGAGTCGTAGTAGCAACTGTAGCGACAGCCAGCGACGTAGATGTAGTCGAAGCTGCCGAAGCAGCAGTTGAACTTGATGGGGGAGTATTGGACATCCTCGGCAATCGCGTATTGCTCCACACAGAGCTTTGGGCTCATAACCTGACAGCACTACAGCAACGTAGGGCGAGAGAGAGATAGCCGAGAAGAAGAACGCAGGAGGCGAGTGTTGTTTCCCACGGCGGCTTGGGATTGAGGAGGAGAAAACCTCGTAGGTGACAACCCCCTCTAAGTTAAACTATAGTATACTAGACTCAAGATGCAACGTGATTCAATACTAAAGTACAGTCAATGACTGCAGCGGAGCTCGACCGCTACTATCAACGCTGACAGTCTTCGACCCGGGTCAAGCGCAGGTCGGGAAATGCTGGACTGGAAGTTACTGGTGCGAGCGGCGTGATGTCAGTGCTCTCACTTCGACTTGCAAGAATGCGCCTACATTTTGAGAGCGTGTCGACAAGTTGGCGAAGAGTTACCCGGGCATCAGCGCTGCTTTCACGAGATTTTACGATAGAGCAGCGAGTTGAATCTGACGTTTTGAAGCTGCTTAATTCACACACGCAGCCAAGTGATTATAAAGAAGTAGTAGGTCGATAAATTCGCCGATTCTCTATTGCATTCGGATAGCTAACTCGAGCGCGACATCGCAAACGTGCTTGGCCTTACTTCTACGCTCGAAAACGACGCGAAGACGCGAGAGTATAGCCCCGACCAGCGCCACAATAGCGCTTACGAGCTGCGCGACAACCCTAGTCGAATTGCCTAGGTCACCAAAAATCTCGCCATCGGCCAAGCCCACGGCGATGATGGCCACCGCCATCGCAAAATAGGGACCAGCCTCAGCGCATTTACTAGCAAGTCCTAACACAACATAAAAAACGGAGTAAGATCATCGGTATTCACGCGAAATCTCACTAAAACGTACCTTCGAAGCGTAGTTCGCGTGCAAACGATCGTGGGCGAAGCTCCTCAACCACCGCCTTCTCGGCGCTAACAGGGAGGTGGACCGTATCGGGAGGGTGCTTCTGCCTCAAGATCTGGGAAGCGGTCGTTATCTGGTTCTCAGGGTTTTCAATTGCTTGGACGATCTTGGCAGGAATCTCTCCTCTTGCTAGCCGCTTGGTGAACCGGGCGTTCGCGTTCAGCCACTTGCCGCCCACTCGCGTTTGGTGCAGGCGAACCTCCGCATTCCCCTCGATACCGAGCCCCCGCAAGACCTTGGAGACGACGTGACCATTCCCCCTCTGGGGGTTGCGGACGTTCACGACGACGACGTGCCCGGCGCCAACAACGAGGCAGGCCACCTTCATACCTGCAAGATAATTCAGAAATGAGAAAGTTCTGGTCACGTTAGAGCAATCCCACCAGTGTTGGCAATAAAAATATTTAAATATTTTTATCGCCGATAAAAATCTGAAAAAATATTTTTATGATTTTTATTTTTGTAGCCATGTCGCACTTGACTTGATGTTTCTATTGAGTCATGAATAACAACCAAGTCACGGCCACATCAAATCGGTTTAAACAGGTAAATGGCCGTGTTTTGTGCAGCACAGAGGTCCAAAATAAAAATCGGTTCGATATTTTTTTTGCCAACACTGATCCCACCCGTTTGAACAAAACCAAAGTCAAATCTGCAGACGGCGCGAGCCAATAAAGTTAAGGAGGGCGACCCTTCAGGCGTGTTAGAAAACATCCATCTGGAGCTAAAGCATGGTCAAATATAGCTGCAGGATACACCATTTCTGGATCAAATTGAGAATTTCCCAGTTCAAAACGAGAATTGCTAAAATCAAAACGAGAAGATCGCGGGTAAGAGATTTGATGTCCTTTTTATTGCTTTCCAAAGGCTGATCCAAAGAGTAATAGAGCGGCCAAGTGGAGCAAATCTAATATAATATATTGGTATAGAGGTTATTAGGTCTTATGTGTACCAAATCAAAGAGGCTTTCTTGTTTTGATCTGAGCAGTTCTTGTTTTGATCTTGAAAATTCTCAATTTAATCCAGAAATGGTGTAGCTCCAAGATAGTGGCGACGCTTCATCTACAATAGTGTGCCTCAATAAAGAAGACCTGATTTGTTTACAATTTTTAAGATAAATAAGACATTAAGGGATTTGTATGAGTGTTTCACTATACAAAATCAGTACAAACGGTAGATAGAATTTCAAGGATTATAAGATTTCCCATTTTCTTTATTGTGGCACATTACTGTATCTTGATCTTTGTATGTGCAGCAAATTTAGTTTTGTTGAGGTTTTGTTTTGGTTTTGTTCGACTTGAAAACTAATACTTTCACGAACCTAAGCTAAGTTCGCTTTTGTTTTGTTTTTTTGTTCAAACGGGTGGGAATGCTCTTAGTAGCTCGATTAATCGACACTCGTTAAAGCAACTTGGCACCTTGGGCAACTTCGTGCAACTTCAATTACCGTACCTCACACAAAGATTAAATTTGGTCTTTCTCGTTTGGCACTCAAATTACCGTTTAAAAGCTCTCATTTTCTTCGAAAATGCTTTCTTCCTGTTAATATTTAGCATTTATATGCGTTTTAATTGGCTAAAATTACGTTTCAATTTCAAAAAGATTGCCCCCTGTCTCTTTCTGTGGGGTACGGTACTGTGAATTTCACGGATCTTCATGGCAATTCGCGCCTTCGGCAACGGATCTGCGCGGGAAACGTTGCGCAACTTCCTGCTGGCCGAGCATGTATGCCCAGCTCCGCTAACCCTACTTGCGATGCTATGGCAGGGATAACGCTTCAACAGAGTCGTAACGAGGGATTAATTGGAGATACCGATCGCGGTTATCTCCGGATCTCCTTCTAGAAGCGATGAAGAATGAAGAGACGAATACTCTAAGGTGCCGCCGAAACATAAAGCATACACTTTCAACCCCGCCACCGCGGGATGACGACTAATTATTCGCCATGCAGTAGGTGCTCCTCACCCGCTTTAGCTATGCTGGAAGTACTCGCTGACTCAGCTTGCTTCCACTTCACTTTTTTTTATTTTTTTTCTTGACTGTGCCCTTGCAGGACCTCGTGCAGAAGTCTCTGCGTCACGGTACAATAAGTTCATATGCTGCTGTTTAGCTTGCGTTGCCTGCAGCCTCGGCAGGCTGTTGTGTTTTGTAAAGTGCATGTGCACTGAGGTGAATGGTACTTGGGCTACAGAGCTCATGAACTCAAGCTCTCTGATGCTCTCTTTCACTTCGTACGTGTCTACTCTTATCATTCGTTTGAGATGGCGAGCGCCACGAAGCTCAAGATGCAGCATGAATAATGAAAAACAAAGCTGCGTATGACAACTACTCCAAAACCCAATCCAACGCATGAAGAAGAAGCACGTCGTTCTAGTAAATGAATAGCAAGCTTTGTTGATTGTTCATCTGTACGCTGACTAAAAGCTAAAGTAAGAAGCTACCGCGCGCTTAGAAGCGCACCATGCGCTCGAGCATGCGCTTCTTGTCCTCGAGCTCGCGGAGCGTGGCCTCCTCGTGGTCCTCGAGCCAGTCGCGGGCGTCGCGGATGGCGCTCTCGACGTTGGTGTCGCCCTTCTCGCGGGCCATCTCGATGGCGCGGTAGATGAACTGCTCCAGGTCGTTGCGGGCCTCGATGCGGCGCAGCATCTCGGCGTCGTCCTTCTTGAACTTGTCGGCCTCGGCGACCATGCGGTCGATGTCCTCCTGGCTCAGACGGCCGCGGTTGTTGGAGATGGTGGTCTCGGCCTTGGCGCCCGTCTTCTTGTCGCGGGCGGACACGTTCAGGATGCCGTTGGCGTCGATCTCGAACGTCACCTCGACCTGCGGCTCGCCGCGCTTGGCGCGCTCCAGGCCCGAGATGTTGAACTCGCCCAGCTTGTTGTTGGACTCGACGCAGGCGCGCTCGCCCTCGTAGATGCACACGTCCACGGACGTCTGGTAGTCCTCCTCCGTCGTGTACACGCGCGTCTTGCGCACGGGGATGGCCGTGTTGCGCTTGATGAGCACCGACATGACCTTGCCCACGGTCTCAATGCCGAGCGACAGCGGGGTCACGTCCACCAGCAGCAGCGAGTTGGTGGCGTCGTTGCGGATGCCGTCCAGGATGGCGCCCTGCACGGCGGCACCGTAGGCCACGGCCTCGTCCGGGTTGATCGACTTGGACAGCTCCTTGCCGCCGAACAGCGTCGACAGCATGGTCTGCACCTTGGGGATACGCGTGGAGCCACCCACCAGCACCAGCTCCGTCACGTCCTCGGGCTTCATCTTGGCGTCCTCGAGCACCTTGAGCACCGTCTCCTCGCAGCGCTTGAACAGCTCCTCGTTGAGCGACTCGAACTTGGCGCGCGTGACCGTGGACGAGAAGTCCACGCCCTCGAAGAGCGAGTCCACCTCCACCGAGGCGCTCGTCGTGGTCGACAGCATGCGCTTGGCCGACTCACAGGCCGTGCGCAGACGGCGCATGGCGCGGGCCGAGCCGGACGGGTCCAGGTTGCGGTTCTTGCGCTTGAACTCCGTCAGCAGGTGCTCCACCATGTTGTTGTCGAAGTCCTCGCCACCCAGGTGCGTGTCACCGCCAGTGGACTTGACCTCGAAGATGCCGTTCTCGATCGACAGGATCGACACATCGAAGGTACCGCCGCCCAGGTCGAAGATGAGCACGTTGCAGGCCTTGCCGTCCGTGCCGGCGTTCGTGTCCAGGCCGTAGGCCAGGGCAGCGGCCGTGGGCTCGTTGATGATACGCTTGACGTCCAGGCCAGCGATCGAACCGGCGTCCTTGGTCGACTGACGCTGCTGGTCGTTGAAGTAGGCGGGCACGGTGACCACAGCCTGGCTGATGCTCTGGCCCAGGAAGGCCTCGGCGGTCTCCTTCATGCGCAGCAGCACCATGGACGAGATCTCCTCGGGGGTGAAGCTCTTGTTCTCGCCCTTGAACTCGACCTCGATGAGGACCTTGTCGTCGTCGCCCTCCTTGATCGTGAAGGGGAAGTGCGTGGCGTCCTTCTTGACGACCTCGTCGCTGAAGCTGCGGCCGATGATACGCTTGGCGTCGAACACCGTGTTGGTGGCGTTACCGGCGGCCTGGATCTTGGCGGCCTCACCGATGAGACGCTCGCTCTCGTTGAAGGCGACCCACGAGGGCGTGGTGCGGTTACCCTCGCTGTTGGCAATGATCTCGACCTGGCCGTCCTTCCAGACGCCCACGCACGAGTAGGTCGTGCCCAGGTCAATGCCGATGACCTCCGAGAAGCCCTTCTCGGCGCGCTTGGCACGCTCCTCGCGCTCCTTGCGGGCCTTGTTGATCTTCTCCTCGATCTCCATGCGCTTCATCTTGCGCGTGGCCTCGTCCATCTCGACGCCGCTGATCTCCTCGTCCTGCACCTGCTGGGCGGCCTGGGCCTGGGTGAGGCCGGCCTGCAGGGCCTTGTTGCCCTTCTCCACGGTCAGACCCTGGGTGTAAGCGGTGATGGCCTTGGCGTAGTTCTTGATGTAGAAGTGGGCGGCACCGAGACGCGCGTAGCCCTTGGCGAACTTGGCGTCAATGTCAATGCACGTCTTGGCGTCCTGCATGGCGGGGGTGGCCTGGCCGGCCGACAGGTAGGCGGCCGAACGGTTCGAGTAGTAAATGACGTTCGTGGGCTCGTAGGCGATGGCCGTCGTGAACTCCTTGATGGCCGTGGCGTGGTCGCCCGAGGCGAAGGCGGCGTTACCGCGCTCTTTGGCCTCCGCGCCGAGCTTGGCGCGCTCCTCCGGGGCAACACCGGCGTAGACGTCCTTGGTGGTCTTACGCGAACGACGCTTAGGGGCCATAGTGACTGGGGTGTCTGGGGAAGCTTGGCCTCCGCGCCGAGCTTGGCGCGCTCCTCCGGGGCAACACCGGCGTACACGTCCTTGGTGGTCTTACGCGAACGACGCTTAGGGGCCATAGTGACTGGGGTGTCTGGGGAAGGCGAGAGGAGGAAGTGACTTGCCCGCGGGTTTCCGAGTTGGAAAATGACGTCGATATCATTGCGGGGGGATCGCGCCAGAAGCGAGCGCTAAGAGCCAACCGAGTGCGGTCGCCAAGCGGCAACCAGTAGCAGCCCCAGTATGGGCGTGTTGCGCGATTAGGGGGGAAACAGCCCTGGCTGGCAGGAGCCTCGGAGCTCTGCTGACCAGTAGTTTGGCGCGCGAGCACTACGTTCGTACTAGGTGCGCGTTAAGTGCGCAAGTTGAAGCGGGCGCCTGATTATGATGCGCATTTTGGCCAAACGATTGGCAAAGGGCCCGACGATGAAATCGCCACTTTCGCTCGTGCCGACTCGGGTCTGCGGCATCTGCCAGCGCGTGGCTGGTTTGTCTGTGAGCTGTGCGTCGAAACAAGAGCGGCTTGGTGTCGGCGCTGGCGGTGGCGGTGGTTGATAGACGTCGAGCAAATGAGACGGCAGGATGCTTTGACAGCTACAGTGTGTAGCGCCTGACCACATGCCAGCCTCGAGACAGGAGCAACGGCTGGCTGTCGGTGTCTCGCTGCAAAGAGCTGCTGTTAAACGAAGCGATAGTGGTATGGCGCTGCAAGCGAAAGCTGAAGATGCGCCGAGCTGCGCTTGCAATGACGCCCCTGATTGTTTTGCCTTGCACTGGAACACGCTTGGAAGCTGCTTGAAGCAGCTCGCGCCTTCTACCTAGCTAGCAGCGATAGCCAGTCCAATTGGCTCATGAGAAAGTCTGCCTATCTGAGGTCCGACACTGATACTGTACACCCTAAAGGACACGACAACCAGAGCAACATGGGTCGAAACAAGGTTGCACGTCCCGACAATCGCCTCCTGGCGCATGTCAGCATGAATTCGTACTTAGTAATATAACCGGTCTCGACCGGTATACCGGTAATTCCGTGTAACCCCAAAGTGTACCCCATACTAAGACCAAGTCAAAGATCGTGCCGCTCGCAAATCTATAGCTCCCCATGACCAAGCCAAAGAGCTCCGCCGCCTCCGCGCCGGCCGACGCCGATGCCGTGGTCTTCTCGACGTACCAGGGCGAGAAGCAGCTCGCGGAGCTGGTGAAGCTCATCGACAAGGACCTGTCGGAGCCGTACTCCATCTTCACGTACCGCTACTTCCTGTACAACTGGCCGCAGCTGAGCATCCTCGCGCGCGTGCAGCACAAGCTCGTGGGCGTCATCATCTGCCGCCAGGAGCCGCTCGGCGCCACGCCCGAGGAGACGGGGGACGACGGTCTCCACGCCCAGGGGGACCCCAAGCGCCGCTGGAGGGGGTACATCGCCATGCTGGCTGTGGAGAAGCAGTTCCGCCACCGCGGCATCGGCTCGCAGCTGGCGCAGAAGGCCATCGAGCGCATGCGCGACGACGGCTGCGAGGAGGTGATGCTGGAGACGGAGATCGCCAACAAGGGCGCCATCCGCCTGTACGAGAACCTGGGCTTCGTGCGCGACGAGCGCTTGGTCAAGTACTATTTAAACGGGGGCGACGCCTACCGCCTCAAGCTCTGGCTACAGTAATACGCTGCCCATAGACCCGCAAGCCTTTAGTCACCACACCGATGAACTGCATGCATATCAGTAAGCTTGGTTTCGAGATGAGCCTACATGTAAATGTAAGACAACTCGAGAAAAAACAAAAGGAATATGCAATCCTGGTCATCAAGTTGATGCTCGGACTTGATTCGTCCCGTTGCTCGTGGCATTTATTGCTCCCGCTGCTCACCTCTTCAACTTCAATGTGAGATCGCCAACAAGTAGACCGAGATGATGACAGAGGGCTGCTGGCAATGCACGGTGCCGCGATTGTCCTCACCACAGACGTCTTACTCCAGTAGCAAGATGTGATGAAGAAGGATCGATAAATGTCCAAGCACGACCTTTATTTTTACAGGGATAATTAGACCCATGGGCAACAACGAGCTACATGCACGTACCAAAACTAATGTCAGGAGCGGGCAGGTTATCCCACTGGGTAAGCACGTTGGAGAGGGACCTAGCCAACGCGCACTGCTGGGAGAGCATTCTCTTGAGTCCCAAGTTGCGGTGCTCGGCACGTTCTCGCTCGTAGCTCTGCCTGGCTGCGATGATCTTCCACATGGAATCTGTTCGGTGCCAATCCGCCCTTCCCTTGGAGTTCTGCAAGCTCGCGAGCACCGCCTCCAGCCCCTTGATCTCGTGGCGGAGAAACTCGATCTTGGCTTTGTTCCGCACGCGTGGAGTCGTGTCCTTCCGGACCCTCTTGGGCTTGACCGCTGTGTCGCTGTTAGCTCGAGGACGTCGACGTTTCAGTGTTGGCTGCGGTGAGTGCTGTGGTGCAGCCTTGTCTTCCTCGACGTCGAGCAGGGTGAGAACGTCCTCGAGGAACTGCTCGTCGGCCTGCTCTGCTTCAAATGGGAGACCCATGATGCTGCTGGAGGTGAAATGGGGAATGAGGGACATTTGCAGGGTAGCCCAACGCTCGAGATTGCGCGATAGCATATCTTCTCTACAGCAAATCGCCGCTTGGAGCGCTGACACGTCGAGAATGAGTGCAAGTTTGCGTCAGCGAGGTCATCATCGATGATCCTACGTTGAAGGCAACGGAAAGTCGCACGTAAATAACGCTGGCGATCGATGGACACCTTGAAGTCGCAGCAGTCATTGGGCCCTTTGAAATCGTGCTTGGACTTGCATATCGCTTCTGGGGTATATCGAGCAGTGTATCGCGGTTGCGTGTGTCGGTATCGCGCGAAGTTCGCCGCAATGCCATCGGGTTTTTGCAATCGAAGAGTCTGCGCCTCGAACGAGGGATCTGTTGCTTCCGGGGCCAATACGAACTCAAGTGTGCACCAAGCTCGTATGCAAAAAGGTGACGAAGCGCTCTGCATTTGCAGGTTCAGTGCTAGTTCCTAGGTAGCTGCGTTGCAATTGGATTTCACCTCATGAGCAACGCACGAGCGCAACCCACACAGATCTCAGCTGCGGCCACTTCAAATAGATATCATCACTTTTCCACCCTTGTGGCCGTCGGCGGCACCGCACGCACAGTCAGCAACTTTCCGATGGCGTTGAATACACTTCCTTCTGCCCAGAAAACCTCATTCCTCGATTCACCCCAAAGCTGCAGAGCGCATCGAGGAGACATGAGCTTCCTCTTAGAGGAGAGCGCCGCGCGGGCCTTTGCCTTTGCGCCTGATATCCTCAATCTGCTCGACTTCGACGAAGGAACCTGGCCAGTGCCCCTAGTACAGAGCGAGCCGGCAGCCCACGCTCGCAAGACGAAGCCTCCTCAGAGCAAACTCGACTCGAAAGCAAAGCCAAGGACGAGAAAGCGACCAGCAACTCCGCGCCTACGGAACAAGACCAAGATCGAGCTACTGCGCCGCGAAATCGCGAGTCTCGAGGAGGAGCTGGAGGCACTGCAGCAGTTGAAGCGAACTCGGACGATCCAACCGCAAAGTCGCAAGACCAGCCCCACCACCGACTCGTCGTTGTCTGCGTGGAAGGGCATCGCCTCGAGACAGAGCAAGGAGCGGGAGCGAGCCCAGCTGCGCAACAAGGGGCTCAAGAAGATGATCTCCGAGCAGCACATGCTCACTGCGTCGCTCTCCAGTGTGCTGAGCGAATTGAGTGGGCTATCGCCCCCCGTTCCAGGCTCGAGCTTGAGCGCGTGCGTTTAGTTCAACGGCAGCTGGAGCTCCCCTCTTTAATCGTCCAGGAAGATTAAAAAATAGTCACGATGAGTACCTAAAGCGAAGCAAAGCTGGAATGGTATAGTGTGTGTGATGACGTTCTTACTGTAACGGGTCTAGAGGAAGAAAGTGGCGATGGCAGCGGCAGCGCCCACGACCGAGTAGACGGCAGGCGTCACCGCCGAAGCGGCGCTCGAAGACGAAGCAGCCGCGTCGCTGGAGGCAGCCGAGGCGGACGTAGCGGCGTCCGTCTCCGAGGTGGTGGTCGAGCCGGCCTCGACGGTGCTGGCGCTGGAGCCCGCGGTCGAGCTCGTCGTCGTCGAGTTGGAGGTGGAGGAGCCGCACGTGATGTCGGCCCACAGCGATTCGTCCGACGTGGAGGACGCGTCACCCGGGTGCGAGACGCCGTCGCTCCAGCGCACCTCGGCGTTCGAGTCCTGCACCCACTCGCAGCACGGGTCGCCGAGCTCCTGGCCGTTGGTCTGGCCGTCGCCGTCCGAGTCCTTCTGGCAGAACTCGGTCGTCCAGGACTCGCCGGCGCTGGCGAAGTCCAGGCCGAAGTCGTTGTTCTCGCCGCCGCCAGCCGGGTCCACGTGGCCCAAAGCCGCCACGCCGGACACGTTGTCGCCGTTGGGCAGGCGCGCGACGTACGTGGGACGAGCGCTCACGACGGCAGCGGCAGTCGCGACCAGAGCGAGGGACAGCGTGGCGCGTGACATCGAAGACGTTGAGAGCGTGGAGAATAGGAGGAGGAGGAGGAGAAGGGGGTGCGCGCTCGACGGAGTTTTCGAGATTGAGGACTGCGGAAGGCCGAGCGGGCCGCTCAGCGGCCGGATGGAAACAGGCACGTTATCCGCGGAAGAACGGACACACGTGAAGATTTGTGTCGCGGCGTCGCGTTTTAATCACGGTGTACACAGCGAGGCATCCTGGCAATCATTGATGCTGTCCGGAGGTTCGGGCGCTTGACTTTTCGGATGGTGTGCCTCCAGCTGGGCCTGCAGCCGTTGCTGTCGGTTTACAAGACTCGTAAACGCTGCCATGGATGAAGACGTCGTACATGTACGCAGTGGCGAGTGCTTGCGCTGCAGTGTCCAACACTGCGCCTTCCTGATCGTGGCCACTGGGCGGAGAATTCGGCGGAGGTTATGGATTCATGCAAGTCACACAGCATTCGGAAGACCACCGGACTCCCATCCCGGTGGTCCTGCCGTGGTGGATTTACCTACACGGTACTGTAATCCTTAGGGGGAAAATGACAACACTCGTATGAAATTGGGTTTTAAATGCAGAAGGCGTAGGCAGGACCGTCCTGCCGTGGTGGATTTACCTACACGGTAATCCTTAGGGGGAAAATGACAACACTCGTATGAAATTGGGTTTTAAATGCAGAAGGCGTA
>JAIKVH010000865.1:0-11719 GCA_024679275.1 Phytophthora niederhauseri
AGGCAGCAGAGCGAGGAAACACACGATGAAGGCGCGGGTCGGCGACGTCCGCTGGTAATATTCCTGGAAGGCGAGTAGTCGCTCGACCGAGTACCGACCTCGATGCCCCACCTGGATGCTGTTCCAGTACCCTCGCGTCGCTCGGAACACGCGTTCGAAGACGCCAAGCGCGACAAGTAAGGGCGGTTGGGTGTCAGGCACGACGGGGTGGACCCGTACGTCTAACGCCATTTCTTGGGTTGATGAGTCAACCAGGCAGTCTAGTTGGGGTTCTATGTGGCCCGAATGCCGACAACTTGCTCGGTCCGAGGCGCCAATGCTGACAACCTCGTCCGTTCTTGGTATTCTTGGCCGTGAGAACAAACACAGCTATGGGTGGATGAATCTAAATACGGCCATCAGCGAACAATGTTTTTGATGCTATCCCGTTTGCTTACTACTAAAGGTCAACTGCTATCGTAAAATGACTTGGCCCGCCCAGAAAATACGTCAGGAGCGGCAGTTTGCAGTTGCTTCACTACACGGCAAGTTTCAAACCTTTTCGCCGTGGCATAGCTCACTTCACCACAAGACATCGCTAACTCAGATCACTAGAGGATTGGGCTGGTAGTGCGCCTGAATATGCAATTTCGTCGAAGCAAACCAAAATTGTTCGGTTAAATGAACAGAAACTTGCCAACATTTGATACATCGCTAACTCAGATCATAGTATTCTCCATCCAACACGGTCACCACGTTCAACTCAGCCGTCAGTCATTACTGAAGTTCCACAGCAATAAGTCATTCGAATGGAGCTTCAAGGCCAACGCCTACATGAAACCAGCAACAGCCTGTTAGATAGGTATCGTATCCCAGAGCAGAATCCAAGCGAGCGACTTACCATTGTGGTCCAGCGTAATCGGCAGAATGTACGTGATCCAAACAAAGACGTAGCTTAGAATCGTGCGGGCGTGAATCTCACACACAAAGGCGAGCTGGTACACCGGTGAGAACCCAAACTTCCTCTGAAGCAGCATATTCACCCCAATAAACGAGGAAAACTCCACCGCTGCGTACAGCATAATATTCAGCTCCGTGTTGGCGAACTTCTCTGGGGTGAGCGAGCGTGTGTGAGGGTAATACGCAGCAGTCGGGAGGTGGTAGAGGAAGGCGAGGTAGATTCCGTACAACACGGGGATGACGCACTCGATGAACTCGGCCAGCACGACGTATTCGGAGTGGAAAAGAGCCTGGAGGGAGTCCTGGACGTTGGAAGTGACCACTTCGAGGTGGTAGGACGCCACTGTACCAGACATTCGGCTCCGTTTAGACTGGGGAAAGCTGCTAAATGTCGGCGCAGCGCTGGGCCCTTGGTGCGGCAGTACCGCTCTATCGAGAGCCGTACCTGAAGCGATAAATTGCGTCGAATGGGTCACCATGTAGTCATTAGGACTGTTAACCAAGATCGCTTTAGGCGATGACAGTATGCCACTCGATTCCCTCCACTCATTGTAGTGAATCCTGGCAGATCGCTTTAGGCGATGACAGTATGCCACTCGATTCCCTCCACTCATTGTAGTGAATCCTGGCGGGGACGTTCCCAGTCGCAATCGATTCTAGGCGCAGATCCTTCCCAAAATCCGCTTCAACCGAGCATCGTCGACGCACGTGCTCCAGCTCCTCCATGAACGCCTTGCTCTCATTCGATAAAGGTAGAGGGAATGGCGCTCGAATTCGGATCGGTACGCGTTCGGTCCCAAGTGAGCTCTGGAAAGCTTCACGCAGCAGCGCTCGGAGGTTGCGGATGTAATTGAGCGTTGGCGGGAGGTTCGAGTTCATGGAGAGCAGTCTCTGTCGCGCCTGCGATACCTCCGACTGGTAGTAGATCGACCTCAACGCCATGAGCACGAAGAAGGCGTCCGAAGCGATCAACAGCCCCGAAGTCAGTGGGGAGACTGCTGTCTGCACGCAGATCGCCACGTAGAGGACATTGCACACGTCGACCGAGAGCACAACCGTGGGCCCCACGTACTCGTGCAGATGTGCGGAGGTCTTGGCAATGAACTGCTTGATGCTGAATTTGATCATGGGCAGCACAAAGATGAAGACGAGAGGTCTTGGCAATGAACTGCTTGATGCTGAATTTGATCATGGGCAGCACAAAGATGAAGACGGTCTGCCCAATGCTTGATAGCTGGTTGAAGATGGCTCCAAATGTCGGGTACGCGATCGCCAACGTCCCTTGTGCAGCGATCACCAGCATCTGCGTAAAGATCTGGCGACGCAGCATCGGCGAGCTGGCCAACACGCGCGGGCCGACGCTCAGCAGGAAGAGGATCATGTACGAACCGATGAATGGCCCGACGGTCATGACGTACCCGAACGGGACCGGGAACTCCCATAAGACTGCCAGCACCATCGTTAGCACCACGTTCACTGTGCAGGATCCGACGGCTGTGACGACGACTCCCGTCATTGAGAGGGCCCCTGGTTCAATGATTTCTCTCACTTGGTACACGCCTCCGGTCGAAATGGGCAACGAGGACACGAACAGTCGAATCCAGTACATGTAGTTTGCTTTCCAGCCTTCATGGGGCGGCCTCAACGGGATAAACTCAACCAGAATCGCCACCACAAACGGAGGCAGTAGAGCGAGGAAACAAACCATGAAGGCGCGGATCGGCGACGTCCGCTGGTAATACTCCTGGAAGGCAAGCAGCCGCTCGACCGAGTACCGGCCTCGATGCCCCACCTGGATACTGTTCCAGTACCTTCGCACAGCCACGAAGACTCGTTCGAAGACGCCAAGCGTGACGAGTAGGCGCGGCCGGTTCACCGGGACGGCAGGGTGCACCCGTGCGTGTATCACCATGTAATCGAGCTGCAAAGTGAGTCGTAACAAGGGATTGCCGACTGAATTCTGACAAGTTCGCCTGTGCCGGTATTCCCGTATTCTGGGGCGGTGAGGTAAGCCGAGCCAGATTTAGGGCATTGTGCGCTCTGTTCTCGAAGCTAAAAGTGGCGGTAGCGGGGTCTTGTTGACTTTACCAAGTATTCGTGACGAAATTATGCGTACTCCTGCTTCTTGAAGGGGTGTTCCAGGTTAACACCTGTAACGAGTCTCGGGTCACCTGCTCGCCGGTGGGTCCGTACTGCTCGTCACAGCGCTGCTGCGGTACGTGCTCAGAGTCCGTTAGTGTAGGTAACGAAACAATAAACACCGTACAGGCCACGTAAGTAGCCGGACTCGCGTCCTATTTATTTCTTCAACTTCGTGCTTCAACTTCAATCGTCTGCTCCTCGTGTCCTCCGTCCTCCGTGTCCACCCCTCTGCTAGAACTCAGCGACTAACGCAACACCGGCCCAGCGCCCGTCTTCGAATGGGTGCCCCAGCCACCGATGGCCTGTAGTCGCCTCGCTCGTAATTGTTGCCCCGGAAGGCCTTCGTGTCCCGCCTCACAGAGCCGTCAACGCTCCGTTCGGCACCGTCTCCCCGTGTACGTGCTCTTCGGCCCGCCTAATCTCGAAGCCGTCTGTGCTCCAGCCCGCGAGATCTCAAGTGAGCTTCTCCGTCGCCCACCGTTCTCCGGCCGCCCGCCTCCGTCCAATCAGCTGCTGCTACGACTGTTCGGGTCGTCACCCACGTGCTCGTGGCGACCCTCCAGCCCGCGATCTTCGTCTCCGTCGTCTCCCAGCCGTCCGTGGTGGTCATCCGGTCCTCGCAGCCCACGGGCCTCGTCGTAAGCGACCCGCAGCCCGGACCGAACCTCGCACTCGTCACACACCTAAGGGGCCAGAAAGAAAAGCACAAGAACTTAGCCACCAGAGGGAGAAGCACCATGCCTATCTCTATCTACATACTTACCATTGTGGACCAACGTGAACTGCAGAATACACAACACCCAGATCACCAATTGGCTCTGCAACGCTCGCGCTTGTGTTTCCAGCACGAACGCCAACTGGTACAGCGGCGAGAACCCAAACTTCCGCCTCACCAGTATAACCACTCCAACAAACGAGGCGAACTCGACGAGTGTGTACAGCAGCAGATTTACAAGCATGTCAATCAGTTTTGCCGCCGTCAACGACTTCATGTGCGGGTAGTAAGCTGCTGTAGGGAGATGGTAGAGAACAGCGAGGGCGAGGTACAATGCATAAAGCAGCGGCAAAACGCACTCGACGTACTCCCCCATCAGCACGTACTCAGAGTGGAAAAGCGCTTGGAGGGCGTCTTGAACCTCTTGTGCCGCAGTATCCGTCTGCATGGGTCGCAGCCTCGGGGAGGGCTCAACTTTGTTCTTTGTGATCGCGAAGACTGGCACGCTTCGTGACGCTACTTTGACCTCGGCCTTAACCACAAGCGACGATTTTGTCTTGAGACTGTCTTGGGTTACTGCTCCTCGTTGCGTTGCCTCTACCTCAAATGTTGGTTCTGGACTTGAGTCTCCAATGAGGGAGTGATAACGAAGATCGGGAAGACTTGAAGCCCGTCGAAGAGGTAGAGCAGTACCGCCAGTCTTTCTTGTCGTGGTGCAACACAGTTCGGTTATCAGCTCCTTGCTATCGCCCGCAAGGGGCAACGGGAAGGGCGCGCACACACGAATGGATTCGCTGGGATCGTCCAGACTGACGACGTTCTGGAACGCTTTGCGCACTAACACGGGCAGAGACTGCAGATAGCTCTTCCGCCTCCTTAGCTCCGAGCATGATAGCGCGTCTTCAGGCCAGACGCTGGCCGGGTTGATCTGGTAGATGTTGCGCAGCACCATCAGGATGAAAAACACGTCGGAGCCGATCACGAAGGCGCTCGTGAGGGACGAGACCGCCGTCTGCATGCAGATGACGCTGTAGAGAATATTGCAGACGTCGACGGAGAAGATGATGGTCGGCCCGATGTACTCCTTCAGGTGCGCAGACACTTTGGCGATGTACTGCTTACTCAACACCTTGATGACCGGAAGTACGACGACGAACGCAGTCTGCTGAAACCCTGAGAGCTGGCGAAAGACAGCGTAGAATGGAGGATAACAGCCCGCCAGCATGCCTTGAGCTGCCAACACCGACAACGGAGGGATGATCTGCTGACGCAACGACTTCGACAACATCCTCGGCCCAACCACCACACAAACGCTCGCCATGAAGAAACACACGAACGGACCCACCATCAACGCGTACCCGAACGGCACCGGGAACGTCCACAACGCCGCCAGACCAAGCGCACACGACACATACCCCGCCGCCGTCCCCAACCCAATAGCAACCGTAGCTCGGTACGAAATGATCCCCGGTGCGATCACCTGCTTCACCTGCAGCACGCCGCCCACCGCCATGGGGAAGCTCGACAGGAACAGCCGGACCCAGAACGCGTAGTTGGCGCGCCACCCGTCACCGGGGGGACGCAACGGGATGCACTCGATCAGAATCACGGCCGCGAACGCCGGCAGCGGCGTCACGAGGCACACGACCAGGACCCGAAGCAGTGACGCTTGTTCGTAATAGTCGCGGAGTGCGAGCATGCGCTCGACAGACCAGGACCCGAAGCAGTGACGCTTGTTCGTAATAGTCGCGGAGTGCGAGCATGCGCTCGACGGAGTATCGTTCGCGGTGGCCGATCTGCGTCCGGTTCCAGTAGCTCCTCGCGGTGTCAAAAGCGTTGGAGATGGCGCTGAAGACGGCGGGCACCTGGACTTTGCACCTCATAGCAGCTTCAGTAGCAGGGACTAAAACCTTGTGCAGTTGTTCAGCCCAGCAGATATTTTCATCACACGCCACCTCCCGTCCCTTTGGTCGGCTGAGTCGTGCGTCATGACGGACCCTATCAATAGCAATAGGAATGCGCTGGCACCCGACATGCCACCAAAGCGAACTTTGTCAAATACCTGCAACGCCCGACGTTGGAGAGAAGAGCTAGTTGTGCGCATTGATGCCGTACGTGAAGCAGCGCACGAATATTATTGGGCGTGAGAGTGATGAAGGCCAGTCGCTGCCCGTTCTTCCTATTATTAATACGCCGTGGCTGTGGGCAGTGACATGGCCGTCGCTCGTCAGCGCTCTCGCTACGTTGGGGATAGTGTGTGTTTCGTCCGCAGATTCAACTGAGTTTCGTGGATGAAACAGAAATGAATCCTGTTGAATCTACGAATGAAACTCACGGGCCTCACGAAAAAGTTGTTCTGCTCAATAAACGGCTTCACACCGACGGCACAAGTGGCTATCAAAGCGCAATTCATTGCTCGCCACTTCTAATAGTCTACAAGACGCAAGACGCAATTCCCTCTCTATTAATTTAATTAAATTAGCTCAAAAACGTACGCAAGAACCACACACTTCTGTTGTTCGAAGCTACTACAGATGCTCGCCCAAGTAGTCGTAGCTGTTGTCAATGTAGTAGCCCAGGGACTCTTAGATCACGATGTTTTGTTCTGCACGAGCTCCAGAATTGACTTCTTCGCTATCTTCATCGTTTGCGTCCTCGTCGAAGTCTTCGTCGTCGCTTGAACTTGAGACATCATCATCTTCGTCGTCGTCATCCGAGTCCTCACAGTCGAAGTAGACACCCGGCACGTTTTCAATAGTTGGGTCATCACCGAGCGCTGCTGGGTCTGGGTTGTACACAACCGGTGGCAACGGTTTTTTTCTCCATGTGACTCCAGTACAGCGACACCAACATGTTGACCTTCTCCAGACCAAGTTGAGACCGACGACTCGAGTAGGTGTACTTGTGTGTACTCCAATTTCTCTCCGTCGCTGCCGCAGCGCGATCTCGATGAGCTACGAGTGGTTGTTCTCCTCGTACTTGAACTTGCTCTTGAGCTCCTTGCGTTTCCGCGTCGGGAACAGCGTCGCCATCATCGAGAAGTTGGGGCCCACCTGGCTGAGGCAGTAGTAGAACTGCTTTGTCTCCTCCTTGCTCCAGCGCTTGCCTGGACCGTTCGGATGTGAAGAATTGTACCGAGAACCCGAGTGTCGAGGCGGAAGACCCATGTGCTCTCCACTGACGCTGCCTTCGCCCAGAGCATCCGCCGTGCGCTGCAGCTCGTCACCCAACTTGATCGTGTTCTCCATAACGACCATCTGTCCATCCACGATCTGAACCTGCGGCGTCACGAGCGATCCCGCAAACACAGCCGATTCCGGTGAGACTGACAGCGAGCGAACGCGGTTGAGCGCATTCACGTTCAACAGGCTCGACGACGCTTCCGAATTCGGCAGTAGTGGCGTGTCCGCGGCAGCTTCCTCGCGTTCGTGGAGATCCTCATCTCCATGTCGGCTTGAGAGGCTCCCTGTAGGACAGCCGATCCGTCTCCAGAAGACGATAGGTTTACGGCAGCTCCATTATCCCTGCTGTTTCGCCTAACTCGCTCCTCTTCCCGCTCCTCCGATACGCGCTTCCTCTTGTTTTTCTCTAGAAGCGTGTACCCCGAACACTTCGCCAAGTGACTCTCCAGCTTGAGTGGCTTTGGGTTGACGATGACGACAGGGCGACGCTTGCACTTCACTCCATCGTCGTGCTCATCGAAGAGCTGCCAGACTTGGCTCTTGGGGCGCCCTCCAGGCATTATCGCTTAATGTAGACGACATATTAGCAACTCCTGCTTAGCATGTCTAGGATTCTTGCTTACCACAGCCACCTCACTCTCCGAGCAACCGCGCTGTCCGCACGCGCGCGGCAGGCCTTGCCGTGCTCGCCTCTGAGTGCGGAGAATGCGGAATGAAAATTGAAGTGGTGAGTGCGGAACCCGCATTGCGCACTTCAAGCCGTTCCAAATTTTAAAAATAAGCCTATATATCTGAATATTTTCCTTAAATATCTCGAGGGCGAGTTTAATGGACGAAACTAGCGGATTCGTCCATGAAACCCGGGTTTAGAATGGTTTCGTTTCCTAAACGCAAACGAAACCTGACGAAACTAAACACACACTAGTTGGGGAGTCTTAGCCACAGCCACCGACGTTTTCAGTGCCGGTGATTGGTCAATCGGCTTGATTTTTACATTTGGCAATTCGAATCGAAAAACAGAATTCAAGAAAATCGTGTCTAAATTTTAGATTTAGACCCTAAAATAGTGGAGACTTTCATCGACAAATCTTGGTTTCACCTGCCAATCGCAACTCCATTAGATTATTCATTCCCAGCATCAAAACCTCAAACGCACGCGCTCCTGGATACGCTGCTGTCACCTAGCGACCTAACTCTCTACGAGGACGAGCATCTATACCGAGAACAGGGTAGCGCCCTAATTCGCATGATCGATGAGTGGGTCTCGTCCTCGAGGTGCCGATCTGATCTCAGGAGCTGCTTCTCGTTTGGGAGAAGTCAACTTGGGGCGATGCGGGACCTCCTTCGAAGCGTCCTCCGAAAGAAACCCCACAACAATGGCGACAAATTGGTGAAAGAGACCCGCAAACCCCCGGTTCCCACCGCCGCCATCGCTCTTTGCCGACCGACCTGCGATTTGAAGGACCTCGAGTGCCGTTTTGGGAGTGCTGGCGAGCTTTACGAACAAGTTGCGAGGTGTGCGAACGAACTGCGTGATGGTCCAGCGAAAGTCGAGAGCGATCTCAACAATGCCATTCGTGCTTGGAGACGTTCGGCAGACAGCAGCATCTTCATCTACAGCGTCATCTCAGTGGGTACTAGCACCGCTGCCGTTGTTGCAAGCGCAATCGGTTTCATTCCAGTGTATGGACAACTCGCGCTCGGCGCTCAATTGGCTGCACAAATTGTGTGCATACCCGCAGCCGAAAGACGCCACCGAATTGCAAGGCAGCGCTTAGATACTGGTGACCAAGGCTTGAAAGACCTCGAGTGTTTTCGTGGCATTCAGTTCGCGCTGAAGTTGGTCCAGCGTGGTCGTGACCCTGTCGTCGACGTAGTATTGGCTGTGTTGCTGGGACTGGTGCAAGAAAACCAGATCGTAGATGCCAAGCGGGCCAAGGCCGAAGTTGATACGCTTATTAAAGATTCATCCACCAACAGTCTGTTGAAAGGCCCACTACGGAGAATTCGAGGCATCCGTGTGACGAATGTGGATGGATTCTACCAGCTTCTGCGAGAAGTTAAGGCCCCGTTGCTCACGAAAGCGATAGAACAACCTCAACCAAAGGGTCTACTGCCTTTGCTCAAGGATCTGGCAGGGGCGTTAGCCTGGATTCCGGGCGCAATTCCAGGATTCCTGCTCGAGTGTTACGCTGGAGTAGCTCGCGGGGGTGAATTGGCGATCTCGTTGCTGCACCTCAGCAGGTTTGTTTTCCACAGCGTATTCTCAAACCTCTTCGACCTAGCAGGAGTTGCTGGGACGACGCGCGAGTTTGTATTTTACATGGGAGAATGGCTGAGTTACGGTCTCTTTTTCTTCGTTTTGGCGGTTGCTGCGGCAGCGTTCGTGCTAAGTTGTTTAGCACTAAACGCAGCGGTGGAGAATTGCGGTAAGCTGTACGAGACAGCCGAGCACGTCGAACGGAAGCTCCGCATTGACGCTTATGAGACTGCCGACGATTTGAAGTCTCTGCAGTCTCATGTCACGTCTGTCTCTAAGGAGTTGCTGTAAATACACTGTGACTATCCATCAGAACGCAAAGTTAACATGCTTCATGTCCTGCCAGTGGTGCATCTCAATTGTTACTTTTGTTAAGTATTCGTCCGTAGCAGCCCGATATTCGCCTCTTAACATTCCTTTTAATTTTTCCGCGACTGCGATTTCCTTCTCTGGACGTTTCTTCTTCATGTCCTCTCTCCTTTTGGGCGGACCAACGTATATCCTGCCTGAAGACCGTCCGCTATCCTGGTTTCGTGTCTGTCTGCTATCAACTTGATGCTTCCCATAATGTTTGAGTCGTGTTCTCGAGCTCCAACTTGCCCAACACACAATCACTTTTCAGCACCCTGCGCCTCAGTATGGATTGACACCAGAGTCTCCGAGGACCGAGTTAGTTAGGCGTACTGTAGGCCGCGTACGATAGATGTCAGCACGGCGTTGGGTCCGACTTTTTCTCTATCTTGTACGATACCTCAATTTCGAGAAGTCCGCCGCCACCGTCGAGAAGGATTTCGTCGCCTTGTGGTCTAGAAGCAGCGTCCCCCCTCAGGCCCGACAACCCGTACAGACGATCCCCTCGGTAGTAATCCCTAGGATAGGAATACCCGCTCATCAGGAATATAAAGGTGGGTCCCAACGATTTCTGAATGACCGTCCCATACAAAGCCAAGTAAATATTCCCCCTCACCCCTCAATCGTCATAAGGAATAGAAAATCACGGATTATGAATGTGTTGGGGTGCTTAACTATGGGAAAGTCCATTCTGTACAGGACGTCTGCAATAGTCTAACCAGGATACCAGCTCCTATTGTCCATGTTTTCGTGCCGCATATCATATTTAATGCTTGCATTAGCATTCAGAGCGGGCTTTCAGACCTGCTAGTACCGTTCCTTTGAATAGAATGGTGCTTGGGTGCTTGCCAACATTAGTGAAATGGGGCTCAATACTATCGTGGCAACCTATTTTGCACATCAGTATCATTACCTATTGCATGCCCCACATGTCTTACGGTATTATATCAAATATACTTTTATCCGCGTCCATCCCTTGCCCTTGAGCTCGCGCCACACCGACTTGAACGAGAGGTCGCGGCCTGTGACCTCGTAGTCGCGCACTACCTTCCCGAGCACTTGCACCATTTCCGGCTCCGATGACTTGAGCTTTGGCCGCGAAAATTCTTGAATGAGGGAGATTTTGAAAAGGCGGAGAGGCAATCGATCAGGAGCCACTCGTTGGGTGGGCCGCCGAAAAGTAATGCAGTGTCTGTACATACCAGCACCGCGTTAATAACGTACTCGCCCGAATAGAAGCCCCCTCCCGAATAGAAGCCCACCACAAGAAATACCGGTAGCTATCGGTTCGCCCATACAAACACCAAGATTAAAGTTTTGGAGCTGATAAAATATCTGAGAATTTCAAGCTTCGGGGCCTGCACTATAAAATAAAGTCCGGACTTTAATAGGGCGAGTACGTTATTAGAGCCCCGAAAAATTGAACGGCTTTAACGAGGGGGTTTCTATTTGGGTAAGGGTTTCTATTTTATGGAATGCAGAACGAACTAACCGATAAACGATATCATTGGCTAGCGCTCGCCACTATAATAGTCCAAGACATTGTACGTTCTGCGAGTGTAAGTGCACGGATGCCATATCTCCACGTGACGTTGTTCAGTGCCGAGAACCTCCCAGCCAGCGACTCCATCTTCGTCGGAGGCAAGAGCGACCCGTACGTAGTCTTCAAGGTCGGTGGCACGCAGCACCGGAGCCTGTGTCACAAGAGCAATCTCAATCCGCAATGGAACCCACCGGAGCGCTACATTTTCCCCATCGAGAACCCCACGACCGCTGTCCTCACCTTTAAGATCTTCGACATGGACTTCTTAAGGAGCGACGACCTTCTGGGCACAATCGTCTTGCCAGTGGCCATGTTTGAGGACCGCATGGGCGTTCGAACACTGGAGAACTACCCGATATCGGTGTCGAACGCATATTCCAAGCAGAACCGGCAGTCAACGCTGAAGTTGGAGATCTGTCTGAAGGCTACGAGCGATGATGAAGTCGAACAGCATCTTCACGTCTGGGAAAACCAGTCCAAGTCCTTCCGCTCCGGTTGGAACCCTTCCGCATCTACGGCTCGGCAGCAGTGGTCGTCGTATGACAACTCAATCACCTCGAATCAATTTAAGGACGTCGTCCCAGCAG
>JAIKVH010000866.1:0-11714 GCA_024679275.1 Phytophthora niederhauseri
GCGCCCCGTGCTGGAGCGCCACCACCTGCTGCTCGTCACGCTGCTCGTCGTGAACGCCAGCGCCAACGAGGCGCTGCCCCTTTTCCTCGACAAGCTCGTGCCCGAGGGCGTGTCCATCGTCCTGTCGGTCACGTGCGTGCTCCTGTTCGGCGAGATCATCCCGTCCGCCATCTTCACGGGCCCCGACCAGCTGCGCATCGCCGCGGCGCTCACGCCCGGCGTCAAGGTGCTCATGGCCGTCGTCTTCCCCATCGCGTACCCCATCAGCAAGCTGCTCGACTGGTGGATCGGCGCGGACCACGACGCCGCGCAGTACAAGCGGAACGAGCTCAAGGCGCTCGTGGCGCTCCAGAGGGAGAGCGCGGCCATGCGCCAGAGCTTCGTCGAGTCGCGCCTCTGCGACTACGAGGTCGAGTCCTCCAGCACCAGCAGCGCGCACAGCAGCGTGCTCATGTCGCCTAATGCTCTACGTAAGCAGCCGCTGTTGAAGCCCGAGCCGGAGACGGAGATCGACGTGGACGGCCAAGTCGAGACGCCCAACCAACGCAAGCGTCGCCGTCAACAGGCCATGGCAACGGGCACCAAGCTGAATGTGGACGAGGTCACGATTATCCATGGCGCTCTGGATCTGTCCTCCAAGACCGTGGCGGAGGTGATGCTGGCCATGAACCAGATCTACATGCTCGAGATCGACACCAAGCTCGATCGCGATACAATGGCGGACATTTTGGCCTCGGGCCACAGTCGGATCCCGGTGTTCGAGACCCGCAAGTCCAACATTGTGGGCTTGCTGTTCGTCAAGAAGCTCATTGTGCTGGACCCGGACGACGCGCGTCCGATCAGGGACCTGGTGCTCCGCAAACCCATTCTGGTGTCGCCCAGTGGATCGTGCTACTCGATGCTGAACGAGTTCCAGAAGGGTCGCTCGCACATCGCGCTGGTCACGAAGGAAGTTGAGCTCGTGGCCTCGTGCTGGCGCAGCAACCAGCCCATTCCGCCGCACGTCGTGTTCGAGGGCATCGTGACTTTGGAAGATATCGTTGAGGAACTCATCCAGGAACCGATAGAGGACGAGAGCGACGTGTATGTCCACGACATCGTGGACGTCTGGAGCTCGAAGGCCCAGCAGTCGCGTCTTCAAGCCGTTGCAGCCAAGGCCTTCGTCACCAGTCTGGAGCTCGAAGGCCCAGCAGTCGCGTCTTCAAGCCGTTGCAGCCAAGGCCTTCGTCACCAAGAAGCTCAAGATGCTTGCGGATCGTGCGCGCGAACGCGTCAGGAATCGCCACGAGGCCCAGCAGCAAGCTGCCGCATCGATCCAAATCACGGTCGTTCCCAGCGCTCCGTCTTTAGTCGACTAAGAGCATACTGCTGGGTTGCTTTGCTAGGAAGCCTTGTAGGATGCAATCTTACACGTAGGAGGATATCAGCGAACAGGCATTGCTTGATCATCGCCTGGGCAGCGGGAACCAGTGCGTGGATATCAAATCCAGACAATAATACTGTAGTACAAGACGTTTGCCTCCATCGTATCATGATGTCCACGAATCCAGACTCTAATCATGAGGGACTCGAGTGCTCCGCTATACACTTAGAAAAGAGAAGGGTGGTTTGAATACAGATTGGCGAGAGATCAATTGGGTATTGCAAGTGGCAGGAAACACTCGCTTCAACTCACAAGGCAAACACCAAGACGATGGAGCAGCACTTTGATGCCACGTCTTGATACGGAGATCCTGGAAATTAGTCGATTTCGAACGCTTGTCGTACTGGTGTTACTCTTTCCCAAATCATTCAAAGGACGCCCATGACTGTCAAACCCATCGCGTTGCTCAGCCGTCGCGATGAAACATTTTGTAGCTGGTGGAGCTTGTTGGGCGGTGAGGAAAGGCTGTTCCTCATTCCTTTTGCTAGGACAAGTAGCGTAGCCCAACCAATGATCAGCCACGATCGTGAGGCCACCAAAGTGGTAGAGATTCAAAGCCCCCAGTGCGATGTGGTAGATAGTTCAGCGTCTAACCTTTCTGGATCGAAAAAAATGCTCGACCATCCAGGAGATCCCAAATTATTGACAATTGTACAGGGGATGTATTGAAGACGAATACATCCCCTGTTCAATTGTCAATAATTTGGGATCTCCTGGATGGTCGCTCAAACGTATGTTATATTTTTGCGAAAACACCAACCTAACGCGTCATGTATCACCCTATCAAAGGTTTTGTTAGTCGATCAGGAAAGCAGACTGACAATGACAATAGAATAGCACCTGTGCTGGTCTTCCTATGGCGCGAGTGACTTGTAAGCACGCAACAAAAGTCTACGTGTCATGATCGACGAGCAGCTTTTCAGACTTTCTTTCAGCACAGTCCGACAGGTGCAGCCGCATTCGATCAGACATTCCAAGAGATACACATCATTACGTTCTGCGGCGATCAAAAACGCTCCTTCGACCGACTCCGTTCCAACGAAGCCGGTCTTGTAGAGAAATTCGACCACATCAGCGCTATTTTCAAGGACCGCTTTCTCAAATTCTGCGTCAACGAGATCAGGCGATATACCGCCCTTCTTGTATAGAAACCCCAGTCCTTCGAGAGAGCTGCAAGCTGCGGCTTTAGGGAAAATGTGGCTGATCAACTCAGGATGGACGCAACCCTTGGCATACAGGAACTGCAACACGCCGACTTGGTTGCCAACAGCCCCATACGTGGTGTTGCACTCCACAGCCGCACTCAAAAGGCTTCAACGTAGAAATCCAGGGAAACAAATATTTTGCTATCGAGGAATTTCACCACTTCCAGGTTTCCAAGGTTAACTGCTGCAAGGAATGCAGTCTCCAGTACTTCAGCTGAAACCTGGTACTCTTCGATTGCACACACACAAGCCTTGTTACTATGGAATGATCTTTTTCAAGAATTCACGTTTTAAATCGAATAAAATGTTCAAAACGTTTTTTTTCGGTCCATAACGGGTTTCCTACAAATGACATGCAACTAGTGAACTTGGTCGAATAAGCCGCTTCAAATGTCGCGAGAAATGATGACAAATCGAAAGCGCGGGCAGAATGAGTCTGTCGCGAGAAATGATGACAAATCGAAAGCGTGGGCAATGAGATTACCGGAGCGTAGCTACATGTATAAACTGCGTTACGGTGGTCTAATCAGCATATCAAAGACTTCAACCTCAAGGCTGGCGAAACCTCGAATAGTTTTAAATGAGGAGACCCATATAAAAGACGTTTAAAAACACATTTAAAACGCAAATTTATTATGAGATAACAAATCGACCAATCTACACTTGTTACCTTGTTTTGCAAGGGTCCAGGTTAATTTCGTACTGTACCTATGTAGACCTTAGTTACCGGAAAATTTTTATATTGTAATGTTGAAGACCCTTTCTATTAGGTATTTTTTTAGTATATTCTGTTAGAATGTATTATTACAAGCATCCCATGCGCCGCGTCGCCGCGACAGCATCTTGTGCATGGAAGTAGAAAATACAGTGTAAGAGCAGAGTAAAAATCACCTTTAGATCTAGGAAATGCAAACTTTGTAGTTTTCAGTTCGTTGCGATCCTATCAGAAGAAATCTGGACAATTGACCCGTTTGGACAGTCAATCGAAGAGAGATGCATGGTGTCACACTAAAAGGGTTATTAGAAAGTAACGTTAGTGCTGTTATCGCAGACCAACTAGGATTATATCCGTGGTACATCAAGTCAAACGATGACTCCTCTTGACATCTAACTGGTACATTTTCTTGAAACCGGTATGACCTCGGGCCCTCCAAAAGGTTTATATGCGTGGGCAGATCGAACCGGTGTGCTACCGACGACACTGGTTTAAATCCGTACATGTATTGAGCAGGGTACGGATGGATAAATTTTAGGGGACGATCAAGGCGGACTGTAATAGCACTAGAAATAAGGTTTTGCCTTTTCAAGTAGGAATTTCTACATGCAAATCGATCTCACCCAAGGTTCGCATTTCTAATGTTGTAAAGCATTACCGGTTGATATCTGACATCTTCAGCTTTAAGGCCTATTTTCGGGGCGGCTGCGAAGCAGTGGACGTAGCTAATAAGGTAAGTATTAATAACAAATAAAAATAAAGAGGGGGTTATACCAAAATCCCAGCTTTCGTGGAGCCCTAGTAACGAGAACTTTCCGGTAATGTACGCTAAGAAAAAAATTGAGAAATAATGGAAGTCACAAGCGTGGGATGATTTTGACCAAAGGGGATATTTTTTTTTCAAGTGTCGACAACTCCTCGAATTTTCAACATTTCGATGCAAACAAGGCGCTCTTCACGATAAAGCCACTAAATCGCGATTCGTACTTAGGTTCGCAAGTAGTTTTTTGTTTGCCGCCGTGTCATTTTTAATTTGTAAAGCTTTGCCGGTTAATATTTTGCATCTACAATTTTTAGGCAGATTTCCGGGCAGATGCCCGTAGTATTTTTTTTTAAAGAAGGGAGGGGGTTATACCAAAACCCTCCTATCCTAGCCTTCGCGGAGCCCTAGTTGTACTGCACAGCCACGTCGTTCGATGACAGCCTCACCGAGCCGCCTATTTTCGAACTGCGAATCCTGAAAAGTGACTCGAAATGAAAACAGGTGATATTAGAATTACACTCGACTCACACTTCTCAAGTTTAGCAGCAACCGTTCACACTGTGAATCTCCAACTCTTACGCCACCACTGGATAACAGCAATGCCTTTAGGGGCATTGAGTTCGACCATGCTCGGGTAGAGGGCATCACCTAGACCGGCACTCCCGTTGTTATGTACATGCAGTGTTGTCCTGACCCCGTTGCCTGCATCAGTGATGTGCGTGGTGTTCGCGTGCACCCTGCCATCGATGGCCACTCGCCACAAATTCGTGTATCACTTAAGTCATGTTTCGGGATTTCACCTTATTTTTTTCCTCTCATACTAGCGGTAAAGAACTATTTTCTAATAGTTCTCGTTTTAACGTGTGCATTCACTTCGATCCGGAATGGGTGGTGCATTTCTATAATGGCACACCGTCTGCCTTTCACGGCTGTTGCAGACGAGCCCGGGTGGTTAAAATCTTCGTAATAATGAATCTTCATAAGCCTGGGCATTATCAAAGTTTACAACTAAATACTTCTCACCGGACCACTGTTATATTGTTTATCAAGATGCATGGTCGAGATACGCCATTGTGGTTCAGAAATGAGTGTGGAACACCATCATACTATCCATACTTGTATGGATAACATTCATCTCCTTGAGTTGTAAGATAAGCTGAGAACTTACAGTGTAGTATATCGGCTCCAGAGAACCGTAGGCAATGCAATGGGACAACTACATTGCTAACGTCTGGAACATCACCACGTTGTGATTATGGGGGACCAAGTTGATGCAGTTGGCAGGTTTGATAATACAATACATGTGCACGTGCGCAGATCAAAAATGTCCAACGGTGGAGTTTACGGGGGATACGGAGCAAAGGCACGAAGAGCGCAATGCAATTGAAAGCAAAAAGTAACACACTTTGCATTTTGCGCTCAAGTATCCCAGTGTTCAAGTTTCCACCAGCACCAGAATGGTTCGAAGCAGCCTCGCCGCTATTGCTTTTATGGCTCTTGCCATGCCAGCCTCTGCCCAAAACATGTCGTTCGGAGCCGACAACTTCTACCGCAGCAACAACGTGTCGTCCCAGCCGATTACGTTCCTGAACCAGTTCAAGATGTCTGTCGCGGCCAACCTCTTTGTCCCCAAGGACCTCGACACCGGTGTCCGTACGCCTGCAATCGTCGTTGGTCACCCGATGGGTGCTGTGAAGGAGCAAAGCGCCGACCTGTACGCTACCAAGATGGCCGAGCAGGGCTTTGTGACTGTTTCGGTTGACTGGACGTTCTGGGGTGGCAGTGAAGGCGAACCTCGCAACGCCGTGTCTCCGGACTTGTACTCGGAGACTTTCAGCGCTGCCGTCGACTATCTCACGCTGCAAGAATTCGTCGACCCCGAGCGTATTGGCGCACTCGGTATCTGTGGCAGTGGCTCGATTGTGATCAGTGCGGCCAAGATCGACTCGCGCATCAAGGCCGTCGCGACGTCCAGTATGTACGATATGGGTGGAATCGTCCGTAATGGTTTGAGGAGGGCTCAAACCGTTGAGCAGCGCAAGGCTAACATTGCCTCGGCGTCGCAGCAACGCACCGTTGAGGCTGCCGGAGGCGACATTGGTTACATCAGCGGCACTGTGCACGAACTTACGGCCGACACGCCCGACATCCAGCGCGAGTTCTACGACTTCTACCGCACGTCACGTGGCGAGTACACGCCTCCGGGTACCACCCGTAACCTCACAACGCACCCGACGCAAACGAGCGGAGTCAAGTTCATGAACTTTTACCCGTTCAGCGGCCTCGACACGATCTCTCCGCGTCCGCTGCTTATCGTGTCTGGTGACCTGTCTCACTCTCGCGAGTTCAGCGAGGATGCGTACGCTGCTGCTGCTGAGCCCAAAGAGCTGTACTGGGTGCCGGGTGCCGGTCACGTCGATCTGTACGACCGCACGGGCCTCATTCCTTTCGCCAAGTTCACGGAGTTCTTCCAGAGCGGTCTCGCCCTGAACAACACGGCTGCCCAGTAGACGCCAAAAGCCCCCCCCCCCCCCCTTCCGCTTCCTTGAGATCACCTCTGAATTTTCACAAATTCACTAGGTGTGACTAGAAAAGATGGTAGTACGTCAGACCAATACAGTAGCTAGATGCAAGTACTGCTAAGTCTTAAACAATCCACAGCAAATACAAATCCATGGCCAGTTTTTCTGCGTCCACTCACTTATCGGGCACTCACACAGTTTACGAGTTTCTTTGCGTAACTGTTTGTGTTAGTCCTAGAAGTTGGTGGTCGCGCCTTTGTCTCCTTGTATTAATTCCGATCTTTGCCAATCGGAGCAAATTACTTTCCGATTGGCGAGTACAACAACTACAGTATCATAGTACAGAATCTTCGTTTACTTCTAAGCTTAATAACAATCAATCATAAAATAGGTGGAAGTGGTTGCCGGATTGGCAGCGACAGTTGAGATGACGGGTCGAAGGTGTGATGAAGCGCTCGACGCAGGCGGCAGCGAGCAGCGGCCGACCAAGCGCGTGAAGGGTTTAAACTTTCCAGACACAATCGAGGCACTTCCTCATGTCCTCAAGCTCATCGCAGTTTACGCTATGTCAGCCGCGATGGAGGCCGCGGCGACTGGGGACGTCACGTGGCTCGAAAAGCTGCTACCTCACCTTCGGGACGAAATGAACGAAGTAGCCTGTGACATCACGGGAAATCGCTGCGACTTACGGGCATTGCCAAGTCATTACGGCTGCTTACTACTGGTCGGGCAGAGTGAAAGATTATGAGTATTGTGTGTACACGAGAAACTGCATTCATGCCCTGAACAATGCCATCGCTGGCGGCCACATCGAGACAGTGGAGACGTTGCTATCGTACTACCATTTCAACATTCCAGCAGCTATGAAGCTAGTTCAAGACACCAACCAGGATGAACTGTTCGAGACAATATGTTTTGAGTGGAAGCCAATTCAGGGGAGATTCTCGCTTGGGCAGTCGCAAACAACGAGATTAAAGCGATCCAAATCGTCAGCGACTGTCATTTAAACGCTCGACTCGTTGAGTTTTATTACGCGATGCGGATTGCGGCTTCGCACGGACATTTGGGCGTGGTGAAGTTTCTGCACGAAAAATATGGCGCTCAGCTGTACGAGGTCCGCGAGGAAGAAGGCGGTTTCAGCGACGACGACGAAGATGAAGGTGAAAAGGAGTCTCCACTTGGGAACGCACTCGAACACGGCCACATGGACGTTGCAATGTACCTGTACGCCAATAACGTATTCAAGGCTTCATCTCTTGAATTGGCGCTTGAAGCTGCTGCAGCGACCTGTTCATTGGAACTCGTCAAATTGTTCCACGACGAGGGGAGATACATCCCCGAATCAATCGGCAAGGCTTTCACACGAGCAGCCGCCTGCGGTCAGCTCGAAGACATGTGATTCCTGCACTCTATAGAATGCCTCCATTCCATGGGCATTGATAACGCGCTCATCATGGTGGTCAGGTAGGCGCGCTGATGTTCCTGTATTCCATTAAATGGTATCATCCAGCGCCAGTTGCGTTAGACATAGCGGTCGAATATGCGAGTTTTGGTGGTCATCTGGACGTGATTTTGTTTCTCAAAGGTAAAAAGAGCTCCACGCCAGACTTGATCATAAGAGCGCTTACGAGCGTGTTAGAGGACAAGTGCCCGCCTGAAGCCTCCAACGGCATTACTGGGGACCAAGCTCGAGTACTGGAGTATTTGTACGACAAAGGGTGTATTCCTTCGGAGACAGTCGAAGGTGCCGTGGCAGAGCTGGAGCAGTCAAGTTCTTGTACAGCACTGGGTTAATCTGGTCGGAGATGGTTGAAGACGCGTTGCAAACTGCCGTGCGCGATAGCACTGCAGACGTCGTTGGTGCTTTGATCTCAACTGGCGATATATCGGTAGAGGTGGTCGAGAATGTTTTACTGAAAGCCGTCGATAGGGATGACATCTTACGCTGTAGAGGGTTTGGCCAGGTGTGGATGCAATTTACGTGGCGCTCTTAAAAAGTCATGGCTTCCACATTATCGACGAAGTAAACTGGGGCTGTTCTTCAGATAGAACGGGAAGAGCATCGAGATGAACCAGACTAGCGTCCACTTGGCTCCAAGCAACAAGACCTCTGGCCACAGGCTGCAATTCCCATGGAAGCTCCGGGTGCTGCCTAACATTATGAGGCTTATCAACCAGATCAACCGAAGCGGAGGTGATGGAGGCAGCTGCCACTGGAAATACGGACTTGCTATTGACACTTCTACCTCAATTCTCTGACCAAGTAGGTGTCGGACTCACTGTACGTGGGGTTCTTGAAGTCGCAGCAGTTCATGGCCATCGTGATCCGATCCACGTGGTCCATCGGTAGTGGGTTGGCGATGGTAGGAGGCACAAAAGGAAGATAGAATGGCTGTACGTGGGGTTCTTGAAGTCGCAGCAGTTCATGGCCATCGTGATTCGATCCACGTGGTCCATCGGTAGTGGGTTGGCGATGGTAGGAGGCACAAAAGGAAGATAGAATGCGGTATTGCCGGCTTTCTTGCGCTGGAGTACGATAACTCCGAGGCGTCTCAAGCAATCAAGAAAAGAAATTGTTCCGCCCCAGAGCTACGGCTTCGCTCTAAGAAGCTTACCTGTCGGGTCAGCTAGGAGACATCGAGCTCATATGCAGACATGCTCCAGTTACGAGGCGCTTGCTTTGGGCAGCGGAGTATGGTCATTTTCGAGTGATTAAACTTGTTTTCCCAAGGCCAGACTTCGACGTACAAGACCAGATTTACTTTCTGTACGAATCGATGCTTCTAGCGTCCGAGCATGGCATTTCGGCATTGTAAAGTTCCTGAATGAGCGTTGTGGAGATGACATATTTCAATTTGGCGAGAATGTTGAACATGCTTGTCCGCTGTTAGTTGCGATTCAAGGAAGATCGATGGAGGCCGCAAACTATTTGTTCGAGGAGAAGAGATTTAAGGTATCATCGTTTCCGCAAGTCTTCCTATCTGCTGCCTCACTCGGTTCTATGAATCTTGTAAAGAAGCTGTACGATTACGGGGAATTCAGCGCAACTTTACTCGGTGATGCTTTTGTTGGTGCTGCTGAAAATGGACAGTTGGAAATCACGGAGTTCCTACTGTGTAAAGGACATAGACGAACAATATGGCAAGGCACTCGAAGTTGCAGAAGGTTGCGGTAAATTCGACGCGGTGAGGTATCTTTATGCCACCGAGGGACTTAAGCCATCGTCCGTTTGGGCTGGAAAGGCTTTCACAGCTGCAGCAAGTGGAGGCCATCTCGAAGTGGTAAAATTGCTGGATACGAAGGAGTATATTCCACCTGCGCTGATTATAAGCCTTTTGGTCAACCGTCTTCGTACGGTGCAGACCCCGTTGGTGTACTGAAGTTCCTGTACGCAACAGGCTGCATCACCTCTGCGGAAGTGTACAAGGTGATTCCAGCAGCAGCGGCACGCTGCTGTGTGGGTGTCATGGAGATTGTGTATGCCAGAGGGCCGGTTCCGTCAATTGGTTCCGATATCGCGTTCGCGGTTGCGATTCAATCAAACTGTGCAGACTGGTGCCATTCTGCCTGGGCAATCAAAGACGAGGTTTTGAGAGCGGCCAAGACGGGCGGCATTTATTGTGCTTTGCAATGATTTTGGCAATATGGGGCGAGATTTGCTGTATTTATAGCGACCACCTGCTAGATTTACGATAAATCGAGGTACATAAATGGGTGGAGGCCTAGAATTACGCTAAAAGCCCCCAATTGCACTTTTGAAAGTGCAATTGTGGCTGTGCAGCTGCAATTCTGCCGGCTTTTATCCACGAGCACCTACACACACGGCAATTATGCATAAGAGGGTGGATGTGCTGGGGATCATGGACGGTGGTGTACTGGGCCAATGCATGGCTGCGGACAGGCTCTCCCAAGTCGATATATATCTGAGGAGGTGGATTTATGCATAATTTTAGCAGGTCGTGTATCTTTTTTCACACATATTTAGGAGCAGGCTTTGCCATATTTAGCGTCTAAAATGGTCGGCAAAATCATTGCAAAGCACAATACATGCTCGATGCAATTGTGGAGTCTTGCTGCGTTCCTCGAGCGCTGATACGAAAAGCATCCCGAAAGGCTTACGGAACCAGAGTTGGGCGATTCCTGCGTCATCTGAATATCAAATTAATACTAACCAAACGAGTTTGCTGATGGAACTGTCAACCTTAAAAATAATGTTCCTTCAGCAAACTTTTAAGTAAAAAATTGTTTCTTTTAACATTTGTTTTGCTAAAAATCCTTCTGTAACGACATGTCAAACGTTACAAAAATGTTTACATCCTTTTGTTCTTTGACATGTTAGATAGGTTGCAAAATTAGTAACAATTTGTGCTCTCGATAGCTTCTTAACTGCGCCATGAAGCACGCAGGAGACCATACCTCATGATCTCCGGCGCATGAAAGTATATAGATCAGTAGTGCTGCAACCACTGCAAAGTTAAACATCGGCAGTTGTTGTAACTATGAAAATTCAAGAATCATCACCAAAAGCAGCCATTACCGTACATTCAGTTACCCAGCGGTTTATGCGCTCAAGCATTGATGACCACAATCACCACCCGAGTCCGTCTCAACAAACACATGACTTCGCAGGTAGATCCGGACTTGTGCCTTAAAAACACCGGTTCAGGTAATATTTTCCGTTGTTTGTGACATCTGCATCATGGGAATGCAAAACGATAAATTTGTTCATGTGATACGTACCGGTATACATGTATTGCAATTTTAACTTATAGAGCCGTGCTTGTATGAAGATATGTATCTGTATTGCCCACCCAGTACGCACGCTACTACACTGTACATGTATACAGTGCAGTACAGTACTGACATCCCTGGTTTGCATGTACCAGAGCCGTATTTGAGCTCTCATAATTCAGAGCTTTCTCATACTACTGTAGTAATTCATAGCGGAGAGATAGTGCCGTTCGGACAGAACATGGATATGTTTGGCATATGAGAGATTCAAAAATTAGCACAAAAGAGGTGAAATGGTGCAAAAACAAAATACAACAACGCAACTTCAAGAATATGGGGTATGAATTATGAGAGC
>JAIKVH010000868.1:0-11686 GCA_024679275.1 Phytophthora niederhauseri
TCATTCACTCGTTGCTGGCGGTACATTGCAACTACAAAATAACACAACAAATTATATCGGATTTTTCACGATCTCTACACCAAAATCATGATCCACTTTGAGGAATACACTAGGAAGCAGAACCATGATCCACTCTGAGGAACACACTAGGAAACAGAACCGTTTCGCCAAAAATGTGTACACAACTGCGCGCCCTTTGCTTGGTATCTTCAGAGACCTACCAACGATTCTACGGTTTGGCATCCATGCCGACGAACGAATCGCCGCCACTCGTCGGGCGACTACAGAGCTCACGAGAATGGCGCCGTGTTCTCGCCATCTGGCGCGACCCCCAATCCCATTCTCTCCGAACCCTGCACCAAGCGCGCTGAATGTGCGCTGCGATTATGTAGGCGCCATTCGCTGCGCGTCCTTGAAGACCTTACTGGCCAGCGATGGAACTGGCCTGCTTTGTTTTGGCGTCTCAGCTACGCCGAGCATGCAGCTTTTCCTGCTCCGTGTATCAGCTCCGCCGGGCATCTTGCTGCTGTGCATATCAGCTCCGCTGGGCCACAGGCGTTTCGAGCGCTTCCCGCGCCAACAATAGCGGCGCTAGCGTAGCGCGACATGCCTCGAATCCGTCAAAAATATCGTCCCGGCGGGAAGAGCTCCATTATTGGTCCCCCCTCGAAAATTCCTCGAAAGCGCACCTGATAACCTGTTTGCGTCTAATATTTATGTACCCATCCAGGTCGTTCACTGAGAGATAGTATGGCCCGCGCCTGCCATACCGCATGTCATCTGGTATGCGCTCACGCGCTCCGAAAAATTAATGGCGAGGACGCGGTGTATTACGCGCACCAAAACTCGATACTTCCGGCTGAGAACACCCCTCACCTCCCGGATTTAGCCGTCGCGCCACTCGCTTTTCGCGCCGAGCCTGGCCGAGTTTTCTCTACCAAGCGTTGCCGAGGTGCGAGCTCTGCGAGCTGAGTTGCGCTAAAGTCGCAAAAAGACTCAAAACTGGTTTTGTCTCTTCTGCCACTGCAACAACAGCCTGGTGCCGCTCAGGACGCCGAGGTTGAGCAAAAAAGCGAACGGCGTCGCGTCCTGACCCAAGTGGCTTCCTGCTCCCGTAAGCCACTTGACAACAGCATCTGCCAGGCCGGCCGCCCGACCCGCGCATTTGCTGCCCGGGCAGCCAGCGCCCAGGCAACTTCGCAACCGCAAACCTTCCAGCTAGCCACCAGACCATCAGCCAGCAGCCCGCGCAACCCAGCCCGACAGCCAGACGGACGCTTGCCCAGAGCCCCCAGCACGCAGTTGACACCATGGCGGCCGCAGCAGGCTCGCCAGCCGAGCCGCAGCACGAGCCGGCGCCCGTAGACGCCGTCTCCGAAGAAGGAGAAGCTGCCGTTGTCGCGGACGCCGAGCAGCAGACGCCGACGCCCGACACCGGCGAGCTGCTGGGCCGCGTCGCGACCGAGATCAGCCAGGCCTTCCAGACGTCCCTCGTCCAGGTGCGTGGTGACGACAGCAGTGTCCAGCTCGCAACGCTCAGGGGTCCGTTGACCGGGAGCTCCTCCGGTGTCCTTGTGCTCCAGACACCGGTGCTGCTGCTCTGGTGCCAACCGTTTGGAGTTGTCCGGCGAGCGGACCCTTCCAGATTCCCCAATGACACTCTGCAGCTCAAATCACTGACGATTATTATGTATGCGTATGTGGCGTGTCCTGCGTGGCGCGGCGGTAACTGCAGGTCGTGTCGGACATCGGCCGCGAGTACGGCGTGGAGCCCGGCGCCAAGTTTGCATGGGTAAGCATTTTCGCTGCTTTCGCTGAACTTTCTAGTCGGATCGTCACTACCGCCAACGGTGGACCATCAATTAGTTAGCCATGTTGCATGTGTTAACTCAACTGCCGGGCCGCGCTCCTCGCGCTCGCGCCCGGCGCCTTCGCTTTCACGAACGACTGACTGATGTGATCTGCTGTCTCTGAACACTGGCTATGTCTATGAAGATGGAGAAAGGCGGCGCCGCGGTGGCACCGGGCGACGAGCAGCTGCACGGGAAGGAGGCCGCCGACGGCGACAGCGAGCTCAGCGACGACGTGCGCCGCATCCTGCGCGAGCTCCAGGCCTCGCGGCTGCAAGTGCGAGAGCTGCAGCAGGTCGTGGACGAGCTGCGCGACGAGCAGCGGCTCTCGAAGCAGCGCGTGGCGCTGTTCAGCACGCTCTCGGCCAAGTTGAAGCGCGATCTTGTAGACGAACGACTGGCACTGATCGACGCCAAGAACGAGATCAAGGAGCTGCGGCGCAGACGCAGTGGCGACGACACTGGGTCCGGTGGTGGCCGCTCTCCGCAGTCGCCATCGCTGCAGGAACAGAGTGACAACCCGTGGACCTCGCCTAACAAGCCCCTGGCCAGCTCCGGTAGTGGTGGAAGCGGGTCTGGTGCACCCGGTGGAGCCTCGTCCGGCACGAATCTCATGGCGTTCAACTTTTATTCATCTGCTTCGTCCAGAGGTGAAGGTGAAACAGAGTGACAACCCGTGGACATCGCCCAACAAGCCCCTGGCCAGCTCCGGTGGTGGTGGAAGCGGGTCTGGTGCACCCGGTGGAGCCTCGTCCGGCACGAATCTCATGGCGTTTAACTTTTATTCATCTGCTTCGTCCAGAGGTGAAGGTGAACACGAAGGTGGCGATGAAGACGAGCCGCCGTCCCCGTCTTCGAGCACGCAGACGCTCCGCAGCCAGCTCATGGGTCAGTTCTTGCCGTCGTCGCTGCTGGACTCGCCTCAAGTCACGCCCAAACACGCCAGGCCCTTCCCCGGTGACAATCTCGGCGAAGATAAAGTGCCGCCCCCAATTTCTGAAGTGAAGGACGACATGGAGTCTCTATCGCTGACAGCATCACCAGCTCCTG
The DNA here is from genome assembly GCA_024679275.1 of Phytophthora niederhauseri. Classification (NCBI taxonomy): domain Eukaryota; phylum Oomycota; class Peronosporomycetes; order Peronosporales; family Peronosporaceae; genus Phytophthora; species Phytophthora niederhauseri. The sequence goes on from JAIKVH010000868.1 coordinate 2,901, forward strand.
AAGGCGCGACTAGCTCAACAGTGGAACAGGGCAACGCCGAAGTCACCAGCAATGAGCCCAAGGAGACAAGCCAGAGCGAGGGTGGGAGACTGTCTGCTTCCGGTGGCCCGGCCTCGACGTCCTCGAGATCGGCGGTGTCTCCTCTGCAGTTGTCCATGCTGTCGGAACTCTTCGACTCGATTTCGGTCGAGGAATTGGAGTCGATTTTGCTGCGATTTGACGGCCAAGAGTCCGCAGCGATCGATCACATCTTGCACACGCACCCGAGCTTTAACCCAGCGATTGGAGCTGGAGCACGAGCAGAGAGCGGCGGCAGCCTAACTTCGATGGCATCGCCGTCCCCGTCTCGGTCGTCGTCGGTCGGTCACGGCAAAACGAGTTTGCACCGCAGCAGCAGCCAGAGCGGGCCGAGCGGGCCGCCTCCGGGATCGTCGAGCAACTGGAAGACCGAAATCTGCATGTACTACATGCAAGGCAAGTGCAACAAGACGCGACGCACCTGCTCGTTTGCCCATGGTGAAAGCGATCTGGTACGTCCCAGCGCTTCGAGTGGTGGCAGCAGCAGCAGCAAGCACGGACCCAACTACAAGACTCGGCTCTGCCAAGCCTACGAGAACGGAACGTGCACGAAATCTCGTCGCGACTGTCCCATGGCACACGGTGTGAACGATCTGCGTGACGGAGGCTCTGGAAGCGGAGCAAGTGGCAGTCAGCAGATTCTCCCAGCTGCGACCCCAAGGTTGCAGAGCTACAAGACCGAGCTGTGCTACTACTTCTTGAAGGGCAACTGCAACTACACCAAGGAGGAGTGCCGCTTCGCGCACGGTCAAAGCGACTTGCGCACAGTGGAGAGCAACACGGCGCAGATTGCTGCCGCTGCCGCAGCAGCTTCTGGCTTTGGTGGCGACTTCCCGACGTCACCCGTGCCGCCGCCTCCTGCAGCCTCGATGGAGAAGCAACTACAGCTGCAGCACCAGTACCAGCAACAGTATCACCAGCACAACCAGCCACCTTCCATCCCTCAGCAGCAGCACCACCCGTTCCAGCCGCAGCCTCCTCCCGCCCAGCAGCAACAGAGTTTTGTACCTCAACACCAGCTCCAGTTGCAGCACCCGTCGCGAGCAGCCTCCTCCCGCCCAGCAGCAACAGAGTTTTGTACCTCAACACCAGCTCCAGTTGCAGCACTCGTCGCGAGGAGCTGGCGGAGCTGCGCACCAATTCGGCTTCCAGCACCAGCAGTACGACATGGCGCAGCAGCAGCAAAACCCGTACATGCAGCCTCCCGGCCAGTTTCGGTATCTGAAGAGCATGGACGACAAGCGGTCAACGTCGGGTGGACGCCCGCCGCGACGGGACTCTGGGTCGTCGTGGAGCAGCTTCGATGCTTCGGGACTGCCGCCTTCGGAGTACTAAGCCGGGAAGCGAACAAGGCGTTAAGGAACTGCGCTCGACGGAGTGCCTTGTTCGCCTTGCTCGATCCGTGCAACCTCCGGCGTGCACGACCTCCCCGTTGCCGTTCTTGCATTTGGATTTGCATATCGAGTTTTGGATTGTGAGATAGCTGCATGGTATGATATTTGATTCGGATTGCCACGACTTGGCCGCGCGACCGCCCGCGCCTCCCGTTCGGAGCGTGAAACTCAAGCTCAGATGCGGACGATGAAGATGAAGTGAAGCTCAAGACTGAAGTCGGAAGCCCCAACACGGACGCCGCGCAAGTATACAAGCACAAGAAACAGAAAAAGCAAGCAGCATCAACACACGCGAGAAGTAGTAGCAGTAGTAAGTACATTTGTAGAAAAGCAAGCGCCAGGGTGATCCGCCCAATATATACGATAGAGTGATGCACGCTGCATTATCTGTTCGATTCTCTCTTACGGAAAGTGCAAACCACCAACTCCTCTCGACGCCCAACGCTCGCAGCAATACCAAGTCGACCACAACGCATCTTACGGTGGTCACTTCAACCGTGCAGGCCATCCGCCCCCGCGCCTGCAGCTCCATTGACGCTACCCTCGTGGCTGCGCAGAACCTCGTCACTCGTCGGTTGCTGCTGGAACACCGCGAAGCACGCGAGTATGTCCGCCACATTGACCTGCACCGGCACAATGGCCCCGTTCACGACCATCCGCACCGTGCGGTAGTATCCGTCATCGGCGTGCGGCACCTGGACAGTCCGTTGTACATGGTGCTGCTCTTCCCCTTCGTCAGAGCCCAGCGACCGCTTCCTCTTCACCCCCACCGGCAGGTCCCTCGAGTCGGGGACGGCACTCCCCGCCAATTCCCCCGCTTGGTTCTGCGTGAAATCCCCGTGCAGAGCCACTTGCCCCGCCGTTGCGGCGCCAATGTCCGCGTCCTTGAGCCGTCGACGCTTCGGGGGCGCCACCTTCTTGACGTACACGTAGACCTCGCACTGGAACGGCTCGTCCGTCTTGCGCTTGAGGTAGTTCTTGTAGCTCCTGGCCACGCGGCTCTCGAAGTTGCTGTGCGTGATCTCCACCAGCTCCGCCTGCTTGGAGTGGGCCCCGGGGCGCATGTAGAGCGCCGTGTCCTCGCGCACATGCTTCTCGCCGCGGAAGTTGTCGAGCGCCTTGTCCGTACACGAGTCCACCTTGGCGCGGAAGACGTCCAGCCCCTCGGACAGCAGGAACGGGAACGTGACGAGCGTCAGGTGCTTGCGAGACGTGCGGGACACGTCGCCGATCTTGACGGTCAGCAGCGCCGTGCAGTCGTCAGGCACGGCGCGGCGGTCCGGTGCCACCTCGGAGCTAACGGCGCTCATGATCGTTCACAACTCTTATTAACGAGTGGCTCCCGTCTGATAAACAACAAAAAAGAAATAAATGGCAGTTCTTTGGCTTGTGATTGGCCAATTATTCCATTTTTTTATTTATCAGCGAAGATGAAGATGGATCCCAAGGTGCGCGACCTGTACAAGCGCTTCCTGCTCGTGGGGCGCGACTACCCGCTGGGGCTGGGCCACGTGCGCGAGAAGGCCAAGGCCGCCTTCTTCCAGAACCGCGACCTCACGGACCCCGTGGCCGTCAAGAAGGCCATCAAGCGCGGCCGCTGGATGGTGCGCGAGATGGTGGGCGTCATCCAGCTCAAGAAGTACCGGACGCTCAACAGCCGCTACACGCCCGAGGAAGATGGTGGGCGTCATCCAGCTCAAGAAGTACCGGACGCTCAACAGCCGCTACACGCCCGAGGGCCTGCGCGAGAAGCTGCGCGACATCGAGAACCGCCGAGTTCTAGACGAGATCGAGCAGCAGCAGCAGCAGCAGCGGCGGCGGCAGCAGGACGGGGGCGGCTCACAACAGCCATGAACCATTATCAGACGCTTGAAGTGACGTCCATGCAGCCGTTGATGGCCGGGGGACAGGCAACCACCGTGTGTTGAACAATGACGACTGAGGTACTACGTAAAGTAAAATGCTGAGCGCGGCACGTATCCAATAAGTCTCTCGCTTTTTGATCGTTCGTATGTTGCATTGAGGACGACGACCCAACAGTACCAGTACATCGCCCACGACCATGGTGGACAAGGGCTTCTGTCGCTTTCCGGGTGGCCGAAACTCTCTGGAGTGCGTTGAGGCGAGGCTGACGCGACGACTGCAGCCCAAGATGTGCTCTTGGCAGTCGGTGCAGCGCGACAAATGAGCTCGCGTGTGGTCGCAGCGCTCGAAGCGCGGTTGCAGCGTGCGACAGCTTTCGGGGAGAAAATCTCCGCCGTAGCTTCTTCTTGAGCCGCGACGCGCGTGCGATAAAGCTTCTCCACGCTTCTCGTGCCGATGACACACTTCTTCTTGAGCCGCGACGCGCGTGCGATAAAGCTTCTCCACGCTTCTCGTGCCGATGACACTAGCACAGCAAGCGCGCGGATCATCCAGACGCTGTCCTGGAACGGCCGGGTGGCACCGCAAGTCGCGGCGCGAATGGAGCAAGTCGGGCGTCGGCGCCTCGGATTGGCTGCGCGCGAAACGGCTCTATATTCAACATCGCTTTGTCTCAGCAGCTCCTCGAAGTTGTCGTTGCATTGCGATGGCTCCGGCTGGGACCGCAGCAGCGGATCCGTTGGCTTGGTCGGCGCGCCGACAGGCGGAAGGTTCCACCCTCCCGTTCCTTGCGTTCGGGCGGTCGGATCTCGCGCGCGACTCGCCGAGTCCACCCTCCCTCACTTTGTCTTTTGCCAGCGTCGTGATTGATTTTAATCGCCTGCCTCGAGTGCAACGGCTTCATGGTGTTCATCTCGCTGGAAGACGTCGTCGGTGCGAGCGATTCCGCCGCTGCAGCGAAGCAGTCGGCCCAGTGCGAACTGCCCAAGCCGACCACCAGCGTCGTGGTGACCCCGGGCTCTCCGGCGAAGCAGCAGATCCCGCCCCTCGCCCGCGCAGGACTCTTCCACTTGACTTCGACCCAGCGGGCGTCGTCGTCGCAGCTATACTTCGTTCTCTACGTCTCGGACAGCGTCATGCGCCAGAAGTGGGTGCTCAGCAAAACCTCAGCCGACCACGCTAAACTACGCAAAAGCATCCGTCGCATCGGGAGCAGCGGATGCAAGGACTCGGACTGCTGCGGCCCATTGCGGCGACTCATCAAGGCCACTCCAAACCTCAGTACACGCCGGATATGGAGCTCGAGCAGCACCGGCACTCAGTACGACCAGTGTAGCGCCTTCCAGACCTCAGTACACGCCGGATATGGAGCTCGAGCAGCACCGGCACTCAGTACGACCAGTGTAGCGCCTTCCAGACGTACGTGAACGATTTGGTGCACGCTGTCCTCACGCGCGACACCTCTTGCGAGCACATGCAGCGGACGCGCCACCTTCTGGAGGACTTCCTGGAGATCGCTCACCACCGCGCGATCGCGGTGGACCGAGTGCTATACCATGAGAATCCAGCCTCGCCACCGACGACAGTGGCCCTGGAGCCCTGCCAAGCTGGGCAAGACTGCGGGGATGCGAGCGACGACAGCTCGGAGTGCCCGATCTGCTGCGGCGATTTGGCCGACGACCAAACGCTGCGACTTCCGTGCGGTCACAACTACCACGCTGGGTGCGTGCGCGTGTGGTTGAACCTCCAGCACACGTGCCCAGTGTGTCGTCTTGACATGAGCGCCATCTCGTGCTAGTGGCGCACATCGACTCGCAATATATATGAGTATATATGAACTAGACAAGTGTATCCGAAGTGGCCGATTCGGCAGATCCAGTAAAGACAACAATGAATCAATCAACCGTTCAGTACGAGGTTCATTCACTTCACTAGCGTGGCGGTGGGGTGAGGATAAGGCGAGACCGACTGGGTAAGTGGCCGGGAAGAGTGCAGTCGGAGCATATCTGGCCGACGATACTGAAGCAGGGAGCTGATACTGTAGCCTTGAGTTGCTTGGTCGATGATTTCTATAGGGTCGTTCTTCTTAGGTTACGGTGTAGCAAGACTAACTGCTTGGTCTCGCTGCTTCTATTTCGCTAACTAGGTGCTGCTCCCCTCACTTGTGGTGCTGGTCTTCTCGTCGTCCTCGTAGTACGACGTTCCGTACGCCAGGAAGAACTCTTCGTGTACTGCTACTTCCTTCCATGTCACGATGTACAGCTGATTCAGGACGATGGGGCTTGTTGTGTCTTGAGGGTTCTCAATCACGCAGCCGGGCACGAGGATGCAGTTGTTGTAGAATCCCGAGGCATCCCAGTAGACGTCCGCTGGGTATTCGTACACGCGGTCGTTCGGGAATCCGCCGACCGAGCCATCTGCATCAACCAAGCCGTCGAAAGGCATCAAGCGGTGGCCGTACTGAGTCTGGAACTTGTCTACGTCGCGCACAGTGCCATTGACTACAACGAAGGTCTCGCCCAGTTCACCGCACCGGGCTACCTTGTTGAGTCCGTCATGATGCATTTCCTTCGTAATCCGGCGAACGCCGAAGATGCAGACAACTGAAAATGCTGGCCACGGATGTGCCGAGAGGTTAAAGAGTCCTCTCCCCGCGTTGGGGATGCCGGAAACCGCGACACCCACTGTACCATTATCATTCGTCTCCTGGTATGTGATCGTTTTCAGGTCAACCTTTTTGAACAGCAGCTTCGGGGGCTTCGGAATACGTCTCTTCACTGCGGCCAGCTCGGCATCTGTAAGCTCGGAGTGAGGAGAGCTAGAGGCTTCGCTTTCAGTGACAGGAGAAGAAGAAGCGCTGGCGCTCTCCAGCTTCCGCTTTTTCCTAGCACAAAAAGCACATATAGAGGTTAGCCGTGGTGCCATCAGGCACATGGTTGCAAATTGATTTGTGAACGTACTTTGCTTCCTTGTCGAACATCGCCGACATCTTCATCTGCCGAGAGATCATACTTTTCATCGCTGACGAGTACGCCTTCATCGGGTTTTTAGTTGCAAGAACCTTCTGGCAAAGCTTGACCATGTGTACTGACGGGTTCGCCACCATGTGATGCCGACATCGATTGCAGAGCTCTTTCGCAATATAGCACAGATCGGATTTCGACTTCACCTTTGCGACAGATTCGCGAGCCATTGTATCAAGCTTGAATACCTTGGTCAGTTCTGCGACCAGCTCCCTCGATTTTACCTTGGATTCGTCTTCAATTGTCTTCAGCAATGCGTCGGTCGCAGGGCTATTGGCAAACTGAATCGTTTTCACTCGCCTAACCTTGCCAAAGACGAATGCTGAGGGATTCTGGCACTTGACGTATTCCATTTTCTTCCACATGTCGTCTAATAATGAGCGATCGACGTCAGATACCGCTCGCGCTGCAGTGGGATCGAGGTCCCACGTGCATAGGAACGCATCTCGCAGCAGGGTCAGCGAGTCCTTCACGCGCTTGCGCTTTCCGGAGTTCTTGCTCGGTGACGACGTTGATGCATGCAGCAGCCACGGCATCATTGCCTTGGTATATTGGTGCAGGAACAGCTCGCCACCCCTCCTGCCTCCTTTCTCAGACGGATGCCAGTTGTTGAAACCAAAATACTTCGTGTTCAGATCAAGCGCGGCGTCAAGCTCCTCAATTTCTTGGGGTAAGGCACGTCCGAGATAAACCTCCCATGGTCCCGGCTGAATGCTGTGCTTCTTCATAAATGCCACCACCTCAGGTGGAGCAGTGGGCTTAATTGGTGACGAAGAAGCATCCGATACCAAGGAGACCTCACGTTCCAAGATCTCGAAAGTCTCATCAATCTTCAGCATAGGGTCCTGACGCGAGGTTGACTCATTTTCCACCGGCGCTGAAAACTGCAATCCCCACTTCGTCCAGAATTCAAACACTGCCCGAACATTCGGCTACAATCAAAGAAATTAAGCTTGTCAACACCGCAATCTCGCTATCACACATACCAACAGCCAAAGACGCAAAGAGAAAATAACACGTACGTTGTGCTTCGCATCGCCATCCAGCTTCTGCACAAGCTGGTACAGAATCTTCTCCAGCGAGAGCACCAATCCCGATTCGCGCATCTTCGCATTTCGCTCCTTCTGAGGATAATTCGCTCTCACTGACTTGACGACATCGTGTACAACGTACACAATGCTCGCTTTCGCCTTCGAAGACTGCATCGCCTCCATCGCCTGGGCCAATTTCTGGCAGATCGCACTGTGCAAGTGCTGATGACGAACAATGAACTTCGAACAAACCTGTCCATGCAAATAAAAAGGACATGCGGTCAGACCCATTGATCACTCACACCAACTCGTTTGCATTGCAATCGTCTTGCATTCAACACGCAACTCATCACACAAACGCAACGCACCTGAATCGCTGACGGCTTCGTATCCAACTGATCAATCAACAGGTCAAACTCAAGCATCGGGTCGCCGAACGTGTGCGAAATGGCCTTCGCAGTCGTCTCCAGCTCCTCCATCACTTTCATCCGCTCGTGCATCTTCTCCTCCATCTCCACATTCACCTCTGACACAATAAAGCCAATCACCACGCCATCTCGATCCGTGCACAGCGACTTGATAGAATCCGGACTCGCTCCTGCATCCCACGCCACAACGATAAACAAACCAATCAGCAACACGATCCACCGCCACCAACCCAGCACATTGCACGTCTAGCACAGCACTTACCGCTCTTCCGTAGTCGGTGCAGACACTTGAGTCCTTTCAGCACCACTGGCACCAGCAGATAGAGCGTGAAAGTGTACGTGGAAGCCGCAAACTGCACACACAGCGCGCACTCGTGCTTCTTCATGTACACCTTCATCTCCTCGCAGTTCTTGGCGAAGAACTTGCAGAAGAAGCCCTTCTGCGGGATGGCGGACAGCTTGGCCTTGGTGCTCACTGCCAGGCGGCGCGGGAAGTCCCGCAGCAGCGAGCGCTTCTCGGCCGGCAAGCGCCCCACCAGGTCAATGGAGTGGCCTTGGAACTTGACGTCCAGCCGCCAGTTGTCGCTCATTCTAGCAGGGACGCGGGGCGACGACACGCGAGCAATACGCTCAGATCCTTGTTTCGCTTGAGACTGGCGCGCTGCAGCGGCAGGAACGCGCTGGAGAACGCGAGACGCTGGGACGAGCACGTGCGGCCTCTTGCCGGGACGCTAACGAAGGCTCTACGCCGAGTCCGAGCGCCGCGCTTGCAGCGGAGGGTGCACGGACGCAAACGCTTGGGAACCAGCCGCCCGACGGCGAGAGCGGGGGCGCGCAGACACAGCGGAGGAGGCCGACGCGAAGCGCTTCCCTCGCTGCCGACGCGATCGACGTGAGATGCCAATAAATGGCGCGACTGCCTGGCCGCCTATAAAATGGCGCGCGCCGATTGGCTACCTGGGGAGAGGG
>JAIKVH010000869.1:0-11683 GCA_024679275.1 Phytophthora niederhauseri
GCTTGCTTGACTTGGTTGCACATGCCCCTCGTGCATCTGTTGAGCTCTGCCGATCCATCTGGCCGCATCTTCGCGTCAAACTCTATGCGACTAGCAAGACGCTAGTCGCGTACACGACGCGGCGATAAAGTGGAGAAGACGGACACGTTCTCGTTCACGGCGACCTCGACGTGATCGATCCTCGAACGCGAAAAACGACGCTGGACTCGGTTTAGCAGTTGGAAGAGAATTTATTTGGACTACTATGGTAGGGACTCGGAAGGAAATGCACGCGCTGGCGATATCACTCAGACGCCATTGTCTTCACGGCGCGTGAAGAAGCGCTGTCAGAGTTAACAATCGAGGAGCGACGCGCGAGGTATCCACGCTCACGCACACGTACAGTATCCCCCGCAAAGACAAGTTAAACGAGGTCGAGCGATGTGCGCCACGGGGTCCGACCAGGGCACCGTGACGCAGATTTGCTCGCAAAAGGGGAATGCCTTCAAGGGATCAAGCGAGTCGCCATGCTTATCTGCTTGTTGTGTGTACACGCCGTAGTGGCACGGTGTGTACGTAGTGCAAGGCGTGGTGTAGAACTAATACATGTACCGCAGAATTCAACACTGTTGTAGTGTCCAAAGCCAGGAAAGATGTGTGGAGCACGCGCCGACCACGCAGTGTACCGCCGTCACCTACATTGCTTCAAGGAGTGTCAATGCAAACGGGGTGTCCTTGAAGACAAAACGTTGGTATACTGTACACAGGTCAAAACGTTTGCTGAGGTTGCCAAGATTTGCTGTCCGTGGGATTTGGTTCGTCTACCAACGGCGTTTCGGTGGATAACATTACATGTACTGGCCCTCGTTGATCAATTCAACGAGCATTGTTGACCGAGCGATACCGTACATTGCCTCGGCAGCCCTGCAAGCAAGGGTAAATAACGGGCGCGCTTGGGCAGGACCAGATACGCACTTGCTGTTCGAACGGGTCAGCTTTCAAACACCAAGACGCCCCCCACGCTTCCCGCTCGCGATCACCACGGGTGGTGGTCATTCTCCAATTCGCATCGCGCGGCACAAGCTCTTCGGTCCATCACTTACAAGCCTTCGAAGATGCAGCTCCTCCATACGCTTGTCATCGCCGTGGCGACTCTCTTAGTCAATTCCGCAGACGCGTTCTCTGTGGGCTCTGCCCCTGGCTTCGCTGCGGGCACCACGGGCGGAGGCAATGCGACACCCGTCTACCCTAAGACGAACAGCCAACTCGCCGCGTACCTCAAGGACGCCGTGCCCCGAGTGATCGTCTTGACGCAGACGTTCGACTTCCGAGGCACGGAGGGCACCACAACCACCAACGGATGCCGCCCAGACTACACTCGCGCGTGCATGGCCAAGAAGAACGGATACAAAAGCCAAGACGTGATTCTCTCGAGCGGCGGCATGACCGGCACGGGCGGCTGCTCCGGTGGCACCAGCGTCAAGATCACGTACGATAACGCGGCCCAGAACCGTCTTATTATGACCGACAACAAGACCATCCGTGGCATCGGCACGAGCGGTGTGATCATGGGCAAGGGCCTGTGGCTAAACGGCGACAACATCATCGTCCAGAACGTGCACATCACGGAGCTCAACCGTCACTTGGTGTGGGGCGGCGACGCCATCTACATGCAAGGCCGCAACGGCGGCTCGATGGCCATGAACAAGATCTGGCTGGACCACATCAAGATCTCTCGCATCGGCCGCCAGTTCATCGTCGCCAACAACGCCGGGGTCGCTTCCCTGACCATCAGCAACTCGGACTTCGACGGTCGCACAGACTACTCGGCCTCGTGCGACGGCCGCCACTACTGGACGTTCCTTTTGTACGGCAAGAACACGAAAGTCAGCATGGTCAACAACTACGTGCACTCGACGTCGGGGCGCTCCCCCAAGGTCGGCGGCGCCAGCGACGCCAACGCCATTGCTCACGTGGTCAACAACTACTGGGCCGACAACTCCGGACACTCGTTCGAGCTCGGCGAGAACGGATACGTCCTCGCTGAAGGAAACTACTACCAGGATACGGTAGCGCCGCTGTCGGCTGGCAACGAGGGAGCCATCCACGCAGCCACGGCCTACACCGAATGCAAGAACTACTTGGGTCGATCGTGCGTGGCGAATGTGCTGGACAAGAGCGGATCGCTCACGTCGCGCAACGGCGCGGCAGCGCTGACGAAGATTAAGGGCAACTCGGCCGTTTCGAAGTTCGCGCCACGAGCGGCGCAGAAGCTGGTCAAGACGGCCAAGAACTTTGGAATTGGTGTGATCAACTAGATTGTGCCGACTGTCAGCACGATACCAGTACATGTAGTGTAAAAGCCGTCACTGTAGCGGTTGACAACTTTGTACACATTCATGTGCGTCTTTGAAATGGTAGTACATAGTGCACCTGTACCTGCACCGAGTACTGTTCGTTTAGTCTTGATGAAACTTTGGATGCCTTGTTGTCATAGAGCAGACAGGTGCATTGGCATTTCGTCTGTGCAGTTCAAGGTTCAACTGTCTCAATGCGTTGGATCAGCCCGCGCCCCTGACGCGGATACCGCCGAGTCGGCCGAAATGAAGTCCTGTGCTGATAGCATAGAGCCTCATTTCCGTTTTCTCCTCGCCGGCACAAATTCCCCATGGCGGAAAGACTCTCGCTCCTCGTTCTGCTGTCTTTGGTGGTGACCACCATCACTGTCGTCAACGGCTACGCTCAACCAAAGCTGTGCACGGGCACCTGCACGAACGCCCACGACCCGTCCATCATTCGCCGCGACGATGGAACGTACTTCCGCTTCTCCACCGGCGGCAGAATCGCCATCCACACTGCGCCTGCACTAACGGGGCCCTGGACGTACAAGGGAGCTGCTGTCCCTGCCGGCTCGATCATCAATCTCAACGGAAAGGAGGACCTCTGGGTAAGGAATGGTGTCAATGTTACATGAAAAAATGCTAACTTATTAACTATTCACTGCGAATGCGCAGGCACCCGACGTCCGCAAAGTCGGCAACTCGTAAGGAATGGTGTCAATGTTACATGAAAAGATGCTAACTTATTAACTATTCACTGCGAATGCGCAGGCACCCGACGTCCGCAAAGTCGGCAACTGGTACTACCTTTACTACTCTGTAAGCACCTTTGGCACGCAGAACTCTGCGATTGGCCTCACGCGCTCCCGCACAATGGACGTTGGGACTTGGGGGGATCGCGGGACCACTGGCATCGCCAGCAGCTCCAGCAAACCCTACAACGCCATCGATCCGAACCTCATTGAAGTCAACGGCGCGTACTACCTGAGCTTTGGGAGCTATTGGCAGGGGCTCTACCAAGCCCCCATGCGAGACCCTCCAGTAATGCCGAGTAGTACCCCCTACCAGATTGCGTTTACGGGGGACTATCAGGTCCTGGAAGCGGCGTTCGTGTTCCACTACAACAGCTACTACTACCTTTTCATGTCCAAGGGGCAATGTTGCAACCTCGACAAGTCTCGCCCGGCTGCGGGCAAAGAGTACCGCATCCTCGTGTGTCGGTCTTCGTCCCCCACCGGCGGCTTCGTGGACCAGAGCGGCAAGGATTGCAGGACTGGCGGTGGTACTGTAGTGCGAGCGTCGGAGGGATACTTCTACGCCCCAGGCGGACAAGGCGTCTACGACGACCCGACCTATGGACCCGTGCTGTATTACCACTACGGTAGGTGCACTATACTCACACGAACAGCTCATACTCCTTGCTTAATTAACCGATGTTGTTGATCTGTTCCCCGTAGTTGACACACGCATCGGATACGCAGATGGGGACAAACGATTCGGCTGGAACACCCTGGACTTCTCGACTGGTTGGCCCCGTATCAGCTCGTGAGTTGACGGGCCTCGTGGACTCGTGGACTTGGTTTTCACACTCCCTGGGCAGCAATGGCGTCATTCCTCCTTAATTACATAAATATAAGTAGTGGGATGCTTATTGCCAACTCAATCAATTCAGGCTCATTATGGAAAGGCACCCCCAGGCCTTACCTAACTAATACATGTACTGGTACTTCCCTTCAAGGTTGTCCGATGGCCATAGCGGTGGTGGTGTTTGATGAAATTGAAAAGCTTACGAGGAGTAGCAGAGCTGTTCGTCTTAATATTTTCATTTGTTTTCTTCTTTTTGAGTCGCACGCGTTGAAATACATGTACATGTACCTGTACATTCGAGCCAGGGAGAGCAAGCACCCGAAGTAATGTTGTTTGCGCTCGTTTACGGTGTAAAATATACGGAAGAGGACCTACTGTAGGTACAGTCGGAACCTCGCCAGGATCGTCGATCCGATCTCGAAAAGTATATAACGTACATATTACATGCGTTATCTTGTGCTGAAGGTCATTCCCACCCAATCGAAGCAGTGAATTTCGGCATGGTTTGCTGTAGTTCGGCAAGCGATGTTATCGATGAACGAGAGGAAGTCCGGTGCTACATGTAATCGCATTCTGACGACGCGATGTTTCCTTTGACCCCCACCGAAATTTTAGCCGGTCCTATCCACTTCAATTCCTTTTGACTTTTCGGATGGGAAATCGTAATCCGCCGCCGAGACTCAGTTGGGGGCGCAGACTGAGTCTCGAAGTCTCCGCGGCGACGACAAGCAAAACTGGACATGCACAGTGCTCGCGGGCAGCTCCGTAAAATCGAGCGCGCCGCACACACCGTTGGCAGATCTCTTTCGCTTTCTCGTCGCCCGCTTCAGACGTCCCAAGTTCAGTCGCCCCAATGGTGAAGGCTCTCTCGTGGCTCGCAGCACTCCCGCTCTTGGCGGTGGCAGCAACCGGCGTCAGCGGATACGCCGCCCCCGGCGCATGCTCCACAGGCTGCACAAACGCGCACGACCCGTCCATCATCCAGAGCGCCGACGGAACGTACTACCGCTTCTCCACGGGCAGCAACATCTCGGTGCACACCGCGCCGGATATCTCGGGGCCGTGGGAGTTTAAGGGCCCTGCGCTTCCGGCCGGCTCCAGCATCGAATTGAAGGGCCGATACGATCTCTGGGTACGTTGCGGTAGATACTATATTGCTGGACAAACAATAGTCTCATTCTAATGCGTTCTGGTTGCAGGCTCCTGATGTGCACAAGGCCGGCAACTTCTACTACCTCTACTACTCAGTGAGCAGCTTCGGCACGCAGAACTCCGCCATCGGTGTAGCCCGCTCGAGTTCGCTGGATGGCCCGTGGGAGGACAGCGGGTCTACCGGCATCACGAGCGACTCGAGCAAGCCCTACAACGCCATCGACCCGAACCTGGTTGAGGCGGACGGAGGCTACTACCTGACTTTCGGCAGCTACTGGCAAGGCATCCACCAGGCGCACATGCGCGACCCGCCGATTCTGTCGAGCTCTGACCCCGCCCAGATCGGCTTCACATCCAACTTCGAGGTGCTCGAAGGCCCTTACATCTTCAAGCACGGCGAGTTCTACTACCTCTTCATGTCCAAGGGCAAGTGCTGCACCTACGACAAGACCATGCCGGCCAAAGGAAAGGAGTACCGCATCCTCGCGTGTCGTTCTTCCAAGGCCACGGGCGGCTTCGTGGACAAGGACGGCGTGGACTGCACCAAGGACGGAGGCACTGTTGTGCTCGAGTCGCACGACGACGTCTTTGGCCCCGGCGGCCAGGGCGTCTACGACGACCCGACTCATGGTCCGATTCTGTACTATCACTACGGTAAGTCTACTTCACTTTGACACCTCGGCGCTATTAGTCGTGTACTCACGATTTTTCTTTGTGAATTCCCCCTCTTTGTAGTCAACACGACCATTGGGTACGCGGACGGTGACAAGCGCTTCGGCTGGAACAAGATCGACTTCTCCAGCGGGTGGCCGGTTGTATAGACTTGCTCTAAGCAGCTAGCAACTCTCGCGCTGAAACGCGAGTTCGTCTCGTACAGATAAACTGCAACCACCGCCAGCGCCCTCCTATCGTACAGGCAACCCAACTTACAAAGAAGTTCTGCTCAACACCTAATCGGAATAAAGTTCGCTGTAGATGTGCGAACCTGCTTACAACTTGAGGACTGGTATTACCCATGGGAAAAAAGATTAATCCTGAGCGCGTTTGGAGTGGACATATTTCGAAAGGACGAGTCGCTCAGTGCAAAAGAACTCACCCTTGTCCATCCTGATCTTTGAGTAAAACACTAACTTATGAGTACGTAGCGTAGAATAGCGCTGACATGTGGGGATGAACTCATACACGGAGAGTGGAGAACCGCCACCGGCGACGCCGGACCAGCGTAGCGAAGTGTGGTGCAGGCAACGACTGCATTTCGTATCTCTGGATACGCACAAAGCCGTAACCATTAGTATCATCTATGGCATGAGTAAAGTGAGTTAGCTCTTAACGCCTTGCCAACCGCTGCAGCGGCGGCGTGCTGCGGGGCGAAGGCGAAACCTATACACGACAGACAACGAACGGTCGCACACGTGGCCAGCATTGGACCATCGACATTGCTTTCGCGCTCGAGCGACCAAAGCTGTGCTCTACTTTGAATCAAGTCCATATTTAGAACATAACGACATTTAGAACTTTAGAGCGATAATTCAAAATTATATTTGAAACGATGTAAATCTAAATTTATAATGTCTTTCAAAACCAGATTTTTCTAAAATAAATGTTTGAGCGCATAGAATTAGCACAAATTAGAGCATATTCCCAGACGAATTCTTTCAAAGCGTAAATTTGAAACGAACGACACATGAGCAACATCCACACGGACCAGGACGTCGTGCCTACACAGTCGGCCATCCACTGGAGAAATCGAGGTAGTTCCACCCGAAGCGCTTGTCTCCGTCCGCGTAGCCAATCGTGGTGTTCACTTCAAGAGAACGTCAGACGACAAGTCAGCATGATACACAATCGACTAGACCAAAAGATCCTATACGAAAACGCTCACGCCGTCCGCGTAGCCAATCGTGGTGTTCACTTCAAGAGAACGCCAGACGACAAGTCAGCATGATACACA
Source organism: Phytophthora niederhauseri (assembly GCA_024679275.1). Lineage (NCBI taxonomy): Eukaryota > Oomycota > Peronosporomycetes > Peronosporales > Peronosporaceae > Phytophthora > Phytophthora niederhauseri. The sequence continues at coordinate 7,009 of JAIKVH010000869.1, forward strand.
ATCGACTAGACCAAAAGATCCTATACGAAAACGCTCACCGTAGTGGTAGTACAGAACTGGGCCATAGGTCGGGTCGTCGTAGACGCCCTGGCCACCGGGGCCGTAGACTTCGCCGTGCGATTCGAGCACGACGGTGCCGCCACCGTTCGTGCAGTCCACGCCGTCCTTGTCCACGAAGCCACCGGTGGCCTTGGAGGAGCGGCACACAAGGATGCGGTACTCCTTCCCCGCAGCTGGCTTGGACGTGTCGTAGCTGCAGCATTGGCCCTTCGACGTGAAGAGGTAGTAGTAGTCGCCATACTTGAACATGTAGGACCCCTCCAGCACCTCGTAGTCGGACGTGAAGGCGATTTGAGAGGCCGATCCTGTGGACTTGGTGGGCGTGGCCTTCATTTCGACCTGGTAGATGTCCTGCCAGTAGCTGCCGAAGTTGAGGTAGTACGTTCCGTCGACGTCGATGAGGTTTGGGTCAATGGCATTGTACGCCTTCGCTGACGTGCTGCTAACCCCCGTGCTACCAGAGTCCGTCCAGGTACCAATGTCCATGGTAGATGAGCGCGTCAGGCCGATCACCGAGTTCTGCGACCCAAACGTGCTCACTGAGTAGTAGAGGTGGTACTCGTCGCCAACGAGGTGGACATCTGGGGCCTACAACACAAGAATGGAGGTAAATCTCACGAACTCTCTATTGTTTCGTTGCCTCGAGTGCCGTACCCAGAGATCGTCGTTGCCGTCCAAGTCGATGATGGAGCCGTCTGGCACGGCCGCCCCCAAGTAAGTCCATGGGCCGACAATGTCCGGGGCCGAGTGCACGGCAATCTTGTTGCCCGTCGAGAAGCGGAAGTAGGTGCTGTCGGAGCGACGAATGATGGACGGGTCGTGCGTGTTGGTACACGTCCCCGTGCAGGTCTCGGGGTTCGAGTAGGCAGCTACAACTCCTGCGGTTAGAAACAACGGTAGCACTGAGAGTGGCGTCTTCATTTGCGCTGGGAGGAGGTGGCTCGGCTTTCAAGCGCCCGCTAGATGGCGAATTCGGGAATGAGAACTGCTGTGTGAACTGTTCTCCTGAAGAGAGTTGCGCTGGTTTCAATTGCGCTGCACCCCTGGGCATCGCGATCATTTGGTATCCGAGTAAAGGAGTTTACTTTCTCTTTTGGATCTCTTCGTCAAGGCAAAATGTCGATGGTGTAGGAATGGCAGGTGGAATTCAAGCACATCAACGTGTGCCGTAGAGGAGATAGGATATGTGCAAACTTAGTCATCTCCAGAAACTTCGCTCCCTCTTAGCGTATCCGGATATGGATGCACAACACGGTGTTTACCGGAACTCGTCTGTGGGAATTCAAGGAATGAATGGGCTACCCTGTGGCCCTCAACATAAAACTTTTGTATTCTATGCCATCATATCTCGATGGCTACACAGTACTCCACGTATATAGACTTAGTCGAGCTTGCCAACGCCAAAGTTGCCGGTCGTCTGGGCCCACACATCGGCCAGGTCGCTCGACTGAGCGGAGGACTGCGTCGTCTCGGTCGACGGCTTGGCCGTACCAGGGGTGTACTGCTCCTGCTGCACCTGGTCCTGCTGCTGCTGCTCGGAGTCGTTGGTCTGGGACGACTGCTGCTGCTGCTGGGACTCGCTGGTCTGAGCCGAGTCCGACGAGTATCCCGCAATGGCCGTCTTGGACTTAACCGCCTCGAGGACAGCCGGGCCGTTGCGCGACGTGAAGTTGCCGCTGCTCACCAGAGTGTTAGCCTTGCACGAGCGAGTCAGGTAGCTGCTGCACACGTCGTTCGAGTCGGTAGCGTACAGGTTTCCGTCCTTGCCCTTGGGGTCCAGGGGCTGCTTGGTGTTGTTGAAGTAGTTGCCCTCGGCAAGCACGTAGGCGTTGGCGCCGATCTCGAACGAGTGGCCCGAGTTGTCGCCCCAGTAGTTGTTGGCGATGTGCACGACGATGTTCTCGTCCTTGTTGCCGCCGACCTTGGGCGAACGGCCCGAGGTGGCGTGGATGTAGTTGTTGAGCATGCTGATGCCCGTGTTCTTGCCGTAGAAGAGGAAGGTCCAGTAGTGGTGGCCGTCGCACGAGGACGAGTACTCGGTGTTGCCGTCGAAGTCCGAGTTACTGATGGTGAGCGAGTCCACACCGGCCTTGTTGGTCACGACCATTTGACGGCCGACGCGCGAGACCTTGACGTGGTCGAGCCAAATGTTCTTGGCCGTGGTGTTGCCCTTGTTGGTACCCTGGATGAAGAAGGCGTCGCCGCCCCAGATCACGTGCGGGTTGAGCTCCGTGACGTGCACGTTCTGGATGATGATGTTGTCGCCGTTAAGCGTCATGCCCTTGCCCATGATCACGCCCTTCTTGCCGACGCCGCGCAGAGTCTTGTTGCCCTTGACGTTCATGCGCTTCTGGGCGGCGTTGTCGTACGTCACCTCGATCTCCGCGCCGTTAGTGCAGCCGCCCGTGTTGTTCATGCCGCCGGGGCCAAGGATCACATCCTGGCCCTTGAAGCCGTTGTTCTTGGCCAGACACTTGCGCATATTTTCGGGGCGGCAGCCCATCTCGGTAGTCGAGCCCTCCGTGCCGCGGAAGTCGAAGGTCTGGTTCAGCACGATCACCAGGGGCTCAGTGTCGTTGAGGTACTGGATCAGCTCGCTGGTCGAGGTCGGGTACACGACTTCGCCGCCCTCTCCGCCGGTAGTGCCAGCGGCCATACCCGCAGGGGAGCCGATGTTGAAGGCGCTGGCGTCCTTGGCGACGAAGGCCAACGCGGCAGCGAGAGCAAGCTGGATGCGTCCCATGATAAAGAAGACCGGGGTTGGACTTGGCTGGCTGCTCGAGGCGAGGCGAATTTGGGAATGAACGAGTTTGCGGACTTGGCTTTCGCGTTCGTTGGTTGCCAATCCGGATTAATTTGTCAGTCTGGTTTTCGTGATGCATCGAGGAAACGACTGTTCAACATCCTGGGGGCTTTGCACTGTCGATCCGCATGTCAAATCCCCAAAGCTTGGTTTCCGTTCTACCGGATGAAGGGGTCCTTGTGGACTGGTGGCTGTTGCAACGCAAGCGTGGATGCCGATTTTGTTGAACAGTCACGGCAAGTGCGGACGCTGAGGTGAGTTTTAATAAGGACGGCTCCACCGTCTGCTCACACAGAAGGCAATTAATTGTTGACGCCTTCGTCGACGACAAGATTGTTTGCCGTTTCAAAGGCACGTCAAGTGTTGAAGGACTCAGCGCATTTGCTTGGAGGAACAATGCATTGCATGGACATGTACAGCCAATGCGTTTGCTTAGAGTAGCAGTGCTGTATACGCAGAGGTGGGAATTCGGTCTGTTATATCCGCTCCGTTGCTTACTGTTTACCGCCATGCTTGGGACAAGGCTCGCGGCTGGTGGGTTACGTTCGTGTCCGCCTTCGCTTGCCGACGTAAAGATTGGCAGCTACAGTATTAACACCAGGTATTCGGATGTTCATCGAGAACATGTACAGCAAAAGAAGCAATTGGATAGTCACGCGCTGCATCAGGACCGACGAAGGACCCCAGAGTACTGGGGGGTAACTTACTAGTACATTGCAAATAGATACGCCTTGCGTTGGACTCGGGCCTGCAGATGAATTCTCGTGTCGTCGGCCGCTTGATTAATGGTACGACCGCACGTTGTCACTTCGTGTGGTGCCCATGGACCATGGTGCATATTTCAGCGCACGCTGCATCCTCTGCGATGGTATCCAACCGATGCTTCTCAATACAGTACAGTACGTACTGTACACTGTACCCTCGGAGTGAGCTTTCAGCTTGACGGATGATGCTCAAGACTGAGGTAAAAATTGAGGTAAACATGCTGCGAGTGCTACATGTGCACTTACCAACGGTCGCGTGCGCCTCGATGGTCGAAGGAACGTACCGCTGCAGCGATTAAGATGGTCGAAGCAACGGTGGTCTAAAGTTGAGCGTGGCGGTGGTGGTGGTCCTGTTCGCAGTGCTGCACACAGTCTTTCACTGCGGGCGATGCACCGTCCTTTGCATCACCACATGGCTCGAGTTCGCGTAAGTCATGCAGGGCAATCCATGCCGCGCGTGACTTTTCACAATCCACAGCGTCCGGATTTGATTCCTTCTTGACAGCCACAGATTAAAAGCGATCAGCGAAAGCAGCTGAAAAAGCTGTCTCCAGCGATTGACCGGATCGCCCAGTTGATATCAAATATGAGAGAACTAGTAATGAGCTAGTCGCGCTTTCGTTGAAGTTGGATCTCGAATTGCGGCTGGCACACATCTGAAGATAAGGTAGAGTACTGATCGTATAAACGCACCACGTAAGGAAGGAAGGAAGGAAGGAAGGAAGGAAGGTCGCCAGATCGACCATGCCAAAAGCAGAGAAACCACGCAACAAGCCTCCGATTGTGAAGTGGCTTAGGATTTTTCAGGACGCTACAGTGTATTAACTAAAGCTAAATAGACAACTGTGATCATCATAAAAAAAGGTCGCCAGATCGACAGTGCCGCTGCCCATTCGACTTTCGAAAAAAAAGCACTGTAGCAAAGCCCTCTATTTTGATCAAAAGCTTAAGCTGACTCAATGGGCAGCTACAGTAATAGTGTTGGAATATGCAATCAGACAGTGTCAAGTCCCAGCCCGAAGAGTCGGCGACCGGGGCGCCTGTATGG
>JAIKVH010000870.1:0-11682 GCA_024679275.1 Phytophthora niederhauseri
ACCAACCCCCCCCGGCCAGTTTGGAGTAGAACTCACAACAATACAGCATCGGCGAGAGAAGGGTCGAGACTGTGCAAGGCACAACACAGTACAGGAAAAAGAAGTGCATTTCGCGTTAAGCGATTGTAAAATAAAACATACAGACGAAGGGTTTTGACCGTTACTAGTGTACAAAATTATTTTTATTTCGTCAAAAATATATTTCTTAATGGTGTCCCTCATTTTTGATTTAAGAATACAAGTACACTTTTTAGTTGGGCTTTGAAGGTCGTTGTAAATATCATAGTTCTCGCAATAATACGGATGGCATATAGTCTTGCATAATATAGTTTGCATCACGCCAGGAAGAAATATATTGCTCGTCAAATTTATTATAAACGTGCTCGGCTTGAGTTTCTCCTCCTCCCTCTTCGCTACTCGCTTAAAGTTGAAGGGTTTTTAAAACAAAAGCTGTTTTACAAGTACACTGTTAATAAAAAACCTAAGGGATAATAAATAACATGAAACTTAACATTGATATTTTATAGTAACAAGCATCTAGAAGGACAAGAGTTTAGAAGTATGCAAGACCTATCTCGTATTTGTTGTGGCTAGCGATCCAGCCTCGTGCCTTGAACTTCTTCCGAGAAAGCAAACCTGTGTGTGTGTTTTGCTGTTGAAAAGGGTAGAGTGCTCGGTTAGCAGTAGCAGCATTTACTTAGTAATGCGAGCTAGAAGGAAAGGCATTGGACTCTACTGCAAACACCATATAAACATGAAAGCTATGGAGATTTAGCATTTGTTCGGGGTAACTTAAAGTCTATAACGCTCTCTTTTGTGTCACAAGCCAAGCGGAGCCCCGTCTTGACGAAAGTTGAAGCTAAGCCTACAGGGGCCAGCCGCCTCGCTTACTCGGTGGCGTGTGGTCCACACACGGTCTTGCGCAGCCCACGTGACATCCCCAATACAAATCGTAAGTCAAAACGTGACATCATGCTCCCAGCCCTCTAAAAAAGCGGGCACGGTGCCCCATAGTTAAGGGATCGTACTTAGTTGCTAAGGGCGCCAGAAATATATATATGATTTGTTGCTCATGGATCTTCACCATATTTCATTCTTACACTGTGTGACAATGAGTTTATTTCAAGATGTCTGTCTTCATTGTTACCACTACTATACAGCAATAAGCCATCCTGGCGTCTCGAACATACCTGTGGCGGAGGTACACACCATTTAGTCGTGCCATAAATTTGGCTGTGATAGCTGCGTTAATTGCGCTAACTAAACCTAAGGTTGGTGAACATTCAAGTACACGAACAATCATAAGCATGTCAAACAATCTTGCAGGGCTCTTAACAACTCTAAATTTCTGTAACATTACGGAGACACGCACGTAGTGGTTTACATGTTTGAAAGTTACGTACTACCGATCTGTACGCTAAAATATGAACGCTTCCTACTCTGGTGGCTGAAACTATACTACAACACACGCGGCAATGACTCATAGTTCATTCATAGCTTTGAAGTTGGTACTAGTCGTTCTGACCCAATGCTCATGTACTTGTGGCTATGCCACAATGGTAGCATGCTGGAAAATCTGTAGAGTAAAATAACCAAAGCTAAAGAGCGCAGTTGTATCATACTACCATACTTTTTAATATGTGTTGAAGAAAGTTAATGTCAAGAAATGTTGAGCGAATGCGATGATAATATGTAGTATATGAATTATTCCGCTATCTCTAGTAGAACTCGTCCTTGGGGATCAGGTTGAAGCACATATAATGAAATCTGGAAAACTGCATAGCAGACTTGATCGTGACGCCATCACCAACAACGTTTCCAAATGAACCGTCAGATATGGCCAACTCAATAAACAGTAGTACAAATACACCACAGTTGTAGTTGTCGGTTTGCTTCTGAAACTTTCACTCAGCTTGAATCGTGTAACCATTGCGTGAACGCGGCTCCGGCAGTTGAGGCCCTAATTGGGCATTCACTAAAGCTCCAGTTCTGTCAATTCGCTGCGGATCAAATATAGTAATTGCTTCTGACCTGATGTCGACAGCCACTTCACCCCAGTGGTTATCATCTACATTTATATGGCTGCAACCAGAAATACGTCTTGATCATTGCCCTCCTGTGCCCTGCCCGACTTTAAATTTTCAAATGCCGGTGGAATTGTGGTAACCCGGTGAGAGGTAGGGAGTTCAGGGAGGCACAGTCAATTTGAACGCACCGTAAGAACATTTGACTCGCTCTCATAGAGAAGTATCAGTCGTTCGATCGTTTCACCCAAGCAACATTCGCTTAGTTATTGTTTGAGACAACGTCATTGCCGCCATGGTTGCTATAGTCAGTACTGGCATTTGCTCCACTCGTTCAACAACTTCTTCTATCGGCGGCACGTCACCTCCAAGGACACCATCACACGAAAAACAAGCATGAGGTTTTTCCTCTACCCACCCCAACGTGTCGCTCACAATATTGAAGCGCGAAATCAACTGCCAGCTGCGCATTAATTGCAGGGTGTTGGCGCTATATGTTTTCCCCGATACCGTGACGACAAAATCTTTTTCGGTGATACACGTGTCGTGTTCGTCATTCCAATGGCCCATAAACATGGAGATCTTGGTAGTGCATGATCGAAGTGTAGATAGTGTTAACACTTCCTGTATGCGGTCGCTCGGGATCGGCACCTTTCCACAACTTTTGTGCGCGACTGTCACAACTGACCGGTTGAGCAGCCGAATTTTTAATCCCTGAAGTCGTCTTGCATACAGTGCATATGGAGCCACATTTTGCCTGGCTTCATCTACCAACTCAAGCGAAATGGGCGTTTCCCCCTTACGCCTAGCCTCAATCCGTTCAGTGCTGTATCCATTGCTTCGCGGTTAGATGCCTTACGCTGAGCTTGTTTCGACACACCACTTCGATTGGTGTTCGTTGGGATCGTAAAAGAGGGGTTTGGCGCCGGTGCAACGTCCTTTACAAGCTGCTCGGATGAAGTTTCGTCACCCGTGCCATTATCATCTTCACACATGTCATCATCGATATCACTCCTCGCCACTCGCAAATCCACCACAGGTATAGCTCCAGTCTTCACATGTGTCCAAGCGTCATCGTTAGAGCTGTCATCTGGCGCCAACCTTCAATCTAGGATTGTAGGCGATGTAGATATAAAGCCTTCCGAGTTTTCATTTTCACTTTCATCGAGCTCATTGAGATGCTCTTGAACCCATGATGAAGCCTCGGGAGCTGCATAGTCGCTACAGCTGTACTCTTCGAGAGAAGCATGAGCGATCTAATTCTCTGAGCCGTTCGGAGGCTCGTCAAGAGTCAGTGACAGCTCCTTCTTTAAAGTCCGGACCATCTCATTACCATAGCCAGTCTCGCCCTTATTGGCCGGGATAGAGTTTTGGACAAGGTCTAGTGGCGCCGTTGTGGTTTCCAATCCCCCTTCAGCATTTTCAGGCGCCCGCTTGACTACATCAGCACATTCTCCAATTTTTACATCTTCCAAAAATCGCAATTGCTACTGAAGAACGGTGTCATGCGCTTGAGTTCCCCAGCGACACACAATATCAGCAATTTGCTTCGATAAAGCAAGTAATTCGTTATTTTTTTGTCTTGGGTCTTTGGTGTAGGTCGTGGTTGCAGCTGAACAGAAGCAAAGAGAGCTTCTACTTCAAAATCGGGAAGTGCACCCAAATCTCGATAATTCTTTATCAACCAGCGATAATTGATAAAGCTCTGCGGTACCAAATCCCCCAACGAAAGTGCCTTCCGGTCGTAAATAATGTGTCGGCGCGGTAGACGCCGTGTAACGGGCCAGGTGTGTGCCCGTCACTAGCTTACACGTAGCGGTGAGGAAGCTTACTTTAGACTCGGATTTAATGAGACCAAGCAGTCAGTCTTGGGTAAACTAAAATCAACTCTGTTTTATGTTAGGACCAGGGTGGCTACCCCTGGCCTCATGTGAGCCACTCAAATGCTGGTCAACGCCTGATTGGCTGAAATGGGGTCTGGCTCCTTCACTTCAGCCAATCACGATGACCGTCAGTACACGCTACCCGTGTACTGACTTAACTACTTTATGTACTATGAATCTACCTACTTATGTAACTTGGGCCCATTACACGCCGAGTGACATTAAATATGCACGAGCAAGTCCACGAGAGAGGGTTGAACGTGTACTCGTCACGGGCGTCGTCCGAAGAAGTGTTGGTCGGAGGGGGCTTGTACTGAATCATACTGTACGGCCCCATGGGGTAGTGATGGTATTGCGTCGACGCTTCCACAGTGAAGTCATATTGCTGCTTCACTAGCGTGACAGCATGCTCTGATATCTCTTGCGACAGTCCGATGATTTCCTTTGTGTAGGTGCTGTTCACACAAACACCGATTTGATCCACTTTTTTTCTCCACTCGCGTTTATTTACACCTTGCCAAAACATCAGGGCTACGACGCACTCGTCTAACCCTGTCGGTCGATCCACCAGTGTCTTCAATTTCTGCCAACTGGACTCCAAGCTGTGCACACGAACAAGCGTATAGATGTTATTCACTCAAACAATACAGTAGAAAACTTGCCACATACCGACTATTCGTTTGATTTCCCATGTGGGGAATGTTTCCGCGGTGAATGGAGCTCCACCGAATCTTACACGGCGTTCAATTACTGTCCAGCATTTTGAACCAGAGATCTCGTTTCATTTTATCGTGAATCACCACCGCCATGGCGTCAATAACTTCTTCATACATACGCTCTGAAGGTGACCAACAGCCGACAGAGCTGGCGCATCTCATTTTTAGTTCAAGCATCAAAATTTTACTTTGAAGTTGCCACTTCACGGTGCAGGCATTGCACAGCGTGGACGTGGCACAGAAGGATACGTGCAGTGGAAATTTCTCCTCAAGTACCGCGATCCCAGTAAAGTCCTTGTCAACCATGATGCATGCAATAGAGTCAAACATCGGACAGACTTCTTTGAGCGGCCGAATAGCGGTCCTCAGAGTCTCTTTCTTCTCATTTCTGATGAGACTATGCTGTAGTAGTACAGGCAGAAAATAAGTAGTTAGTGCATTGAGTTCTTGCATTGGTGAAACAGTTGAGTCATTACCTGGACATGTTGTCCTTTGCCAAAGGCGTCATGGATCATAAACGAAAACAACTGGTAGCTGGATTTGTTTGTATCATGAGTAGCATCGATCAGTAAAATCTCAGGGAAACTCTAGAACATCGAACGCATGTGGGCTTTTTGGAGTGTGAGGACCTCAGCAACTCCCTGTGTCCAAAGCACGTACATTAAGTTAGAATATTACTCGATAAAACCGAGTGTTGTACCCCTTCTCACGCTCTCACCTCAGAATTCGTGAACACTCGAGCATAATTTCCTCCCGTTGCGATGCTCATCAGGTAGCTCTCTACTCTTTTTTCTAATGGATCTGAGCCAACGGCTTCCTTTTCCAGTCGTGCATTGAGATTAGGGACGTATTTCATCGCTGGCTCTGTGTTGGAGAGCTCTAAGCTATACTCCAGAATCTTTTCCCGGTTCGCTCCACCCCGCCGAAGAAGGTCGACACCAACTATAACGTCTTTGTCTCTGATGCGGCGGACGGCTGGGTATGTTTTGTACATATCAGCATCAACACGGTGGTATGCTCCAGACGTTGACGAGTTATGCGAGCTTCCCAAGAGCTTGGGCCTGTTTGGGGGAACGCAAGCATTAATCTACACCGCCGAAGGTTAGTTAGATACTGGACATTAATTACAGTAAGTACACAACAAAATAAATTACCTTGGCTGGGCAGTCAATTGCACGAGAAAACTGGTTGGGTCGTTTTCCAGAATACCCCTTCCAGTTTCTTGGCTTACCACTGTGTGTGTACTCGTACGTCTTATTATAAAATAAGAGCTGCTCAGGAATGAAAGTTGCCGTAGAAGCTTGATTCGAGATCTGTTTGTTGCGGTCTGCGGCTGACTTGGTTGTTCGCGTTACCAGAACCTAAAGTTCAAGACAAACAAAATATTCGTTGACATTTATCTCGAGTTTTTAGCCATGCAAAGGGCTGCTCGTACCTGAAATGTCTTCTCTGCATAGTCGCTAACGTACTCGTCACACGCAGCCCAGTCCGCGAAGACTCTTTGATCGATCGCAGGAACTCATATTCTCTGCGTTAAAGGGATGATAGTCTCGTCGACACACTCCATTTCCGCTGTCCGACCCATCGACTGTGAGGTCGATTGTCTCGCTTGATGCGCAAGTCCTTGGTCGAAGAGAAGCGCAACCTTGTTCGGACAGTCTAGACGATATAGTGTCTTGACGATGACGTTTAATCTCTCGGTCAGGTGGCTCGACGTCACTGTTACCGAGAGCACTGTCGTTATCGTATTTTCTTCCGTCCCGGTAGTCGTCTCTTGGTCGAGACACCTTCATGATGCCCGCCCCGTTTGACGATAGGCGCGAGCGAATACAACAATAGTTTTCTCGCCAGCCATTGCTGCATCGATTTGGAGGAGTGATTGTCCTCACATCTCATGCTAGCATCAACCCAATCGGGAAGATAATCAACAGGAGGAGTGATTGTCCTCACATCTCATGCTAGCATCAACCCAATCGGGAAGATAATCAACGATGTGTTCTACTATAAAACAGCCATTCTGATGCTGTACTAACAAACACTTTCCGCTGCATAAGGGGTTATAGTCGTCCCTCCCAGAATTGAACCCCTCTCATCTGTTGTGAAATGATAAATGATAGGATTTTTCATAAGGGGGAGTCGAACCTCAAAAATGGCGCAAAATGATGAGATCGAATCATCTCTGCCGAGGAATTAAGCAATTCAAGTAGATTGAAGCCTTTTTGTAAACGTCTAAGTAGGTGAATGCATCTACACCATTGCACGGCGTTATTCTCATAACGCGCACTCAAATTCACAAAGTGCGCACTCAAATTCACAAAGTGCGCACTCAAATTCAAAATGCCTGCCATAACGTATACCTTTATATTAATTTAGGCATCTGAAATATGATATTATGATTTGCTACAGTGCATATCCTAGTCTTTATCACAAATAGTAGACTTCAAAATAGCATACATATGACATTTATGCTATAATACAGGCTCGTGTGAATTTCAGTGCGCACTTTGTGAATTTGAGTGCGCGTTATGAGAATAACGCCGTGCAATGGTGTACTTGCAAGTACATTACATGAACCACAGTCAAAAATAACGTTTTATCATATCCGAATTGAACGTTAAATTGTATGGGCAAAAATAACTGTTTTCCAGGGCCAAGTAATTTCGTACGAAATTACCTTTTGAGAGTAAGAGTGTCGTAATGCTAATGTGTAAGTTTACATCCTCTCTTCGTAAAATTGTACACACGCAGACCAAATTAACGCACTTGGTTCTGTATTAAAACTCCGTTCGTCCGCGCGTCTGATAAGTACAGTTGTGTTTGTTGTTACGTACGACAGCAAGAACTTACGATGCGTAAGTTTTAAAACGGAATGGCATTCTGAGCATCTCACTTCGCGGTATTCTGAGCTTCTTGTCGTGCGTTTTTAAGCGGACGTTCATACTTTTTTCAGTATCTTGGGCCGGAGCTTAGCAACACATCCCTTTAGGAATTTCATAACCACCTTGTTTAGCCCGTGTTATCTTAGCTCGCGAGTTTTCACTGCAGGGTTCATTCGTCTATTTTGCTGGGTACCCACCCAGCTACACGCCTCAACACATCTACCACCTCTCCTGTTTCGGTCACCCGGACAATGGCTTCGTCGATGATCACCTCATCCGCTGTCAAAGAAGCGGACATCGCCGAACTAATCGAGATGCGCATGCTATGACCTGAGCTAAACGTCGGCTTGGATCCCCGCGACCTCTCTTCTTACGGCGTAGTTTCCGACCATGGAAACAACGTTGCGGCTGTGGCGTTTGAATCGAAAAAGGCTCTAATGCAACGCTGTCGCGAGTTTGCTCGAGCTCGTGGCTTTTCCATTCGCGTGGCCAACAATAGCTATCGCTCTCATCGTCAAGAAGGAAACGCCAAGTACACTTACAAGGCGGTGAAAGGGCAGCAGCAGCTTATTCCAGGCAGCACAGCTCCGCGACAACTGGAAGGTAACAAGGATGTGTCTGGCCCATGACCACTTCGGACACGGCGGTTTTCAGGGCGATACCTTTGTTGAAGGCGGTCTCGCAGGAAATACCTCTCGTCAGTGACTTCGCGATGTGCCTTACCGAGTGATGAGGGGCGTCGTTGAGCGTGATATGCTCCCCTCTTACAGCGGAACACGGACCGGGCGGGTTATCATCGACTTTTTGATGACTAAGGGGATGATAACGAACCGAACTGCGGCATCCAAGATCAAGCGGGACCTTCTCGAATCGCTGCGCGATGACATCGTCGAGAGTTACCAGAAGCTGGAGGGATATCTAGCCATGGTGAGTGAAGCGACTCCAAGACAAGCTACTGGTTTGGCAGGCGCGAGAATGGCATGTTCAAAAGGGCTTGCGTTTTTCCAGGGGCATGCCTTCAAGCCATGCAACACTGCCGACACGTCATCGGTCTGGACGGAACACATCTCAAGGGTGATATGAACAAGCGTGGCGTGTTTCTGCTGGCGACCACGAAGGACCTAGAAGGTCACATCCTAGCTTTCGAACTCGCTATTCTCGACCAAGGGGATTACTCGAATTGGAGCTGGTTCCTGCAGAACATGAAAAACACGCTTCAGGACGTCTCACCGTGGAAACCTGCGTTCGTATCGGGCAGACAGAAGGGTCGCCTGGCGTCTGTGACGGAGTTGTATCCGGATTCCGGACATCGATTTTGCGTTCGGCACATCATCACCAACATCGAGAAGGAGGGCTCCGCACTGACGCCGGCAGAGCAGTCGCTTGTGTTTCAGATGGCACGTAGCAACGACTACATGTTTTACAGCTCAAAGCTCTCGGAGACGCGCCCTCTGGCGGTGGAGTATCTCGCTGGAATTGACAAGTCGCACTGGGTGACATACGCGTTCAACGAGAAGTATAACCAACCCTCTTACGTACGACGATGGCGAAATTGACGTGACCAGGACCACGCCTGCAGCCTTCTCGGACTTTCTCCTTCCTGCCTACAAGAAGAAGCTCGACGTGGTCATGGCTCTTGCAAAATCCCTGCAGATTTTGCCGTGCCTTGATGGCCCGTACATGGTGCGATTCACGGACATCAGCAGCAGACCGGACCACGCCCATCTGTGGCGAACCGTGAACTTGATCAAGAAGGAATGCACGTGCCGACGCAGGCAAGACCAGGAGTTCCCGTGTGTCCATGCAGTCAAAACTGCAATTCACCACGGTATGCACGTGAGCGAGCTTTTCGCGTGGAAAGAACACACCGTGTCGGTCGCGCGGCGGACATATTACTACCAGTTTGTCCCGACCGTCCGCTCGGCGACCATCGCTCAGAATCTTCAACTGCTAGTATCTGAACTCATCGTCACTGAAGCTGACTTGGGGAAGCGTGGTAAGAAACCGGGTCCAAAGCCGAAGAACAAACGCAGTTCCGATCGACCAGGTTCTGTGGCGTCGCCTGCGATTGCTATGACTCAATAATACTAGAGCTACAAGACGCATGCAGCACAAGTAGAGTCGTAAGTCTTTGCAAAAGATACCAAAACAAAAATTACAATTCGAAATCTTAGCGTCAATACGTCGGGAAAGGACCTTAGTTAACTGTAAAATCTTCTCGTGTGAAAATGATATCGTAATTTTTTCTTTAACTTTTGTAGAACTTAGTTCAAAAGGAAAGTATTATATACGTGATAGTTTGCATACGGTATACAATCAAGGATAGATAATATAATGCATGAATAAACTTAAGTGAAACATATTATCTCTGTAATATCGTACGAATGTGTTACTTTGATACTTTCTGTGGCTTGACGAAAATTGGTATGCCATAGCAACAACAATATCATACTAAATTCGCACGATCGTACGACTTTACTTCCCGGCAATACGACTTGTTCTTGTGCGCTATTATTGATACTGACGCAATGTAAATAAAAGAAGTTATACAGCAACTTATTACCATTTGCTGCTTAGACCATTTCGCCAAATAAAGTGGAAAAACATTTATTTTTTATTACTCAAAAATGAAGAAAAAAAAAGCTGCATGGCTATCCGGATGGCTACATCCGAATGTGAACTCTGCACGTAGGGCAGTTAGCCACATCTTCGGCCTGAATGCTTCTCGCAACGTACATTGACATGCACTCGGCACACATTAGTGCTGTCATGAGCGCGCGGTGACCAGCGCCCCGGGCGCGTATTGGCAAATGGCGCAAGTTGATAGGTCCTCGTCTTGGTCCTCCTCCCCCGTAATGTCGATCACCGTTGGGGGAGTTGGTGCCGAGAAAGCACGACGTCGTCGAGAAGAGCGGGGAGGTGAGCTCTGAGCCGTTGCTGAACCCCCAACTCAATGTCCGGAGATGCAGGCGCGACGAGCGACTCAACAATAGTCGCGGTCACGTCACCTGCGGCCGTAGTGATGATACGCAGGGCAAGCTCGTTAAGCGCATCACGGCGAGCGCGGTGGTACAGCTTATCGTACTTGCGCTTGTAGGCTCGGGCCTTTTCTAGTCTTTGGGCCTTTAAGATCGGGTACCGCTTTTCCAGGCACGTACGCTTGCCAACGTGCTGCCGCAGACTTGAGACAGCCAAGTTGGTGTTGCACAGGGGGCAGTTGACACGAGGGGACACCATGGTGTTTTCAATAATGAGGCACCTACTTATTTTTTATAGCTCATGTTCATTTTGCTTCGTCCTCCATCATCTTCATATCTTACCCTGCCTTTACTTCTTATCGCGTTTTCAAGTTCTGATAAACGTTATTTTGGACTGTGATAATCTATTTGTAAGTAAATGCACCTACTTAGACTTGTACAAAAAGGGTTCAATCTACTTGAATTGCTTAATTCCTCACTCCCCGCCCCAAAAATCAACAAATCAATGTGGGGTACCCACACAATGCTTTTGCATTTACCTGCGAAATACCACTAGTTACCGCTTTTGGCCCCGACAACACGCGCAGGCTCGAGCTAAATGCACACATACCTTCCTACAGTCCGCATCTACCTTAGCGGCGACCGTCAACGAAGCGCTGTCTAGAATTTCACAACGGCTCCATTAACGCGAGTTGAATTCTAAAACTTGCTTATAGTGATAGTGAACATGTTGATTTTGAAAGGATCTGCGTGAAAACCTGGCTAAACGAACACACAACACTTTCTAGCTGAAATATAACTCAAAAACAGTTGGGATTTGTATGGGATTTCGGGGACGGAAATCAGAGGTACAGGCAATCCTCTCCGTAGTGATAGCCTCGGGGGACGACTATTTTATATCACTTTCTGGAGTAATCTCTATCCGGGATTGTACCTACCATCACACATTATGGCTACATTCTTGCATTGGTGGCTGTCGTCACGGTTCGGGAGTTTGGCACTTCACTGCGGACCGCCACCGGTTTCCTGTAGATAGTAGTGCCTCCATCCCTTGCTTCTCATTCCGATATTCTCTCTTACGATGCCACCCTCGAGCCGCAGCAGATTCAGCAACGCCCAGTGGCTCCAGATTTGCCGTCACAAGTGTGGTGTGGTAATACCACTAAAATTCTCTTCTACCAAAAGGTATTAGAGACACCAAC
>JAIKVH010000871.1:0-11670 GCA_024679275.1 Phytophthora niederhauseri
TCTCTATCCGTCCAGCCACCCCTTTGGTCGCTTTTGCCTCGGACTCGAGCCTGCTCCTGACCCCTCCAGCCACCTCCGACCTCAGCGACGGCTTTGTGTCGCAGAGCGACGTCGCCCCTCCCTCCGCCAAAGCCCCACGCCGCAACATGCGCTCTCGCTCCAACTCGGAGCCGGTGTCTCTAACCGACGCTCCAATCGTCTCTATCCCCAAGCCTCGAGCCAAAACGCCCCGCAAACCTCGTCGACCGGCCACGCCGCACCCCAACAAGGCAGCAAACGCCGCACTTCGACGCGCGAAACTGCGCTCCAAGTCCGAGTCGCTGCCCGAAATGCTCCCGTTCGAGTCTCTAACCGAGCTCAAAATGCCGCCACCTCGCCCAATCGACCCCCTCTTGCCCCTTGATTCCGGTGGTCGAGGGGCCTTCGAGTGGCCGATTCCAGCACCGTCGGGCCACCACTCGACGTCGCTGTCAAGTGATGACCAGGCCATCGACAGCGACATTCTGTCTGTGCTGGTCAATTGTGACGCGGAGGACGTCGGGGACCCGTCATGACGACCAGACCATCGACAGCGACATTCTGTCTGTGCTGGTCAATTGTGACGCGGAGGACGTCGGGGACCCGTCGGTGCTGGACTTCGCAGGACCCGCTTCGACCAGCACGTTCCAGCCCAATGGGGGGTTTGCCGATGATGAGGACGCCGAGATGCTGCCGGTCGGGATGGAGTGCTTCAAGATCTCGGAACATTCGACTGTGCCGACGGAGACGCCGACGGAGTTTGCGATGAACGAACCGGAGGCCGAGTTGGGCCTGAATGCGTTCGCCTCGCTGGGGGACGACTGGCACTTGTCGAGTCATTTGGAGAAAATGACGGTGGAGACTCCGCCTGACAGTCTGAACTCAATGTTTGGGAGACTGTCGGCGGGGGGAGGGACTGCAGGAAGGAGGCTGCGGTCGGCCTCGGATCCGGTTCATGTTGCTGCTGCTGCTCCGATACACCCCGCGTTCAGCCATTTTTCATCCATGCCGCTGGAGCCCTTGGCCGTCAAAAGCGAAGTTGCTGCCGACTCAATCGTTCAGCCAGCACCAGGTGGGAATAATGAGTTGCTCGGCCATAATTATCAACAATGGTTCGGAGATACCGCCGCGGCAGGAGCGGTCAATCCGGAGGATGCCACCCCCCAGCAGCAGGTGCTGTGGGCGCCAACAGAGGCGAGAGTTGCCACTATTGGCAACCCACAGCAAACATCTCAAACACTCGATGAACTGCTGCAACATGATGACGCAGCTGAGTGGAAAGCCGCCAGCGAATTCGAGGCCGGCAACGCTGGGGTCAATTACGCTGGGATGGCTTCCACGCTGCTGTGAAGTGATGGCTACTCCAGCCCAGCGATAGACGGCGGCCCAGCTACCTTTGGGTCGAGCGGCTTCATCCGTTGCGAGTTGGCTCCTCTTTCGCGGTCCCCTGGCCACGAGAACATCGGCGTCGACCCCCCGACTCGGAGCGCGAGAGCAGCTAACTCGACTTTGCTCTTTTCTATAGGTGTGAGATCCCGGACAACCAAGGCCTGTCGAGTGTATTCGTGGTTGTCGACTCGGGCTTTCTCTGTGTGTGTGTATACTGCCTGCATAGTGTAATTCTTTCCTTCGATGTAGCGGATGCGGATGGGAAAATCGTGGAGGGCAGCGTGATAGCAACTTGTTGCCAAGTCCGGTTGTATAGGCAAATCGTGCCACCCGCGCGTGAATGTGTTGAAACAAGAGAAAACAACTAAAAATCTGCTTGGATGTTGCTCATGTTTACAGTCTTCTATTTACGCCAAGTCAAGTGCCCGTTGCCAAGTCCGGTTGTATAGGCAGATCGTGCCACCCGCGCGTGAATGTGTTGAAACAAGAGAAAACAACTAAAAACCTGCTTGGATGTTGCTCATGTTTTAGCCAGCCCACAGTCTTCTATTTACAACAAGTCAAGTGCCCCTCGAGCTTCAAGCGTCACAAGGTCGGCTCGTTGGTGGCGCCTTTTGGTCTCGTCTCGTCTCGAATTGGGCTCATGGCTGCTCGAGACGATGTTGGTGCCGCTGCTTCTTCGTCTTCTTCTTCGCGACTGAATGGGGCGGCGGAGAACCCTCGCGCTCCAGTGCAACAGCGTCTACACGATGGCTTTCGAACGGACCGTCGGTATCTGTCCCAAATGGTGCTGGAGGCCCAAAACGAGCGCTCGGCTCGGGTCGACGCTGTGTTGGAGCTCAAGCAGGATTTGGACGCGTCTTCAGCGAGAATCGCCGCTCAGAGCGCGACAATTCAGGCCCAGCAACAAGCGGAGAAGGCTCACCGAGCTCGGACGCACCAGAGTCTGCTGGACCAGGGCAAGAATCCGTACGAGGTGGCGAGACGCAAAGTGGTGCAGCGAGAGGCTCGCAGGGAGCGGGCCAAGATCGAGCGCAACATCCAAGAGCGCGAGACGAAGCTGCTGGGGAGACTGGAGAACGAGAAGGTTCTCCAGCGACGCAAGGAGAAGATCGAGGCCGAGAACCGCGCGTACGAGCGCAAGTACCAGCGCGAAATGGGGCGAGCGGCGCAGGAGGAGCGCACGAACGCGTATCTGCTGTCTCGAACCGGCAAAGAAGCGCTGGACCCGACGGGCAAACTCGTGCGGGTGTATCCGTCCCAGGAGACGACGATCAAGGACTACAGCTTCGGACTTGGATGCAGCGCCGTACTGAGTCCCGAACACCGGCGACGCGTAGTGGCGAAGGTTTTATCTAAATCTGCTCACGCTGGGACGGAGCCGACTTCCCTCCTGCTGCCTCGAAGGAGAACGCACCACACGCAGCAAGAGTCCGAGGACCCAACGCTGAGCTCGGGGCGATCCGAGAAGGACGAGAACGAAGACGCCGAGCTCAAAACTTCCGCGAGACTGGTCATGCCGCCCCTGCCAGGTGTTAAACCTGGCCACGACCTTCGCAAAGTGAACCACGCGCTGCTGCCGAGTAACGACGTCAAGTTGCCACCGATTCCGGGGAAGAACGCTCGTCGAGCTCAAGACTCTCGGCCCGAAGAGGAGGACAACCCGGCGTCCGAGGATGGCTCTAACCGGACGAAGCTGAAAAAGTCTCGAGGGCGCAGCGTGTTGGAGGAGCGACAACTGGCAAAAGCTCGACAACGACAGAAAGACGCGAGATTCGCGCAGTCTCAAGTCGTCTGGGGCAAGGCGTTTACGGGGAACGCGTTCCTCGCCAACCCTTCGACGCTCTGGTTCAAGGACTTTGACGTGGGTCGCCCGCTGACGCTCAGCTTCACGCTCACGAACATCTCCAACACGTTTAACCAGTTCCGACTATTGGCCATGGACGACGAAGTGCTCGAGCTCTTTGATATTGTGTACGAGAAGCCAGGACGCATGTCCGCGGGTATGAGCTGCTCCCTGCGAATGACGTTCACGGGGGTGGAGGGAAGAGATTTAGACACAACGCTCTCGGTCGCAGCCCCCACAGGGGTCTTCCAGATCCCAGTGCGCTGTACGTGTAAGAAGGCAGTGCCAGTGCTAAACCAGAGAGAGGTTCGCTTTCCCGAAGTGGTCGCTGGTGAGCGAGCTACAGTCTCCTTGACGCTGGCGAATGAGGGCGCTCTCCCGCTGGAATTCCGAGTGCGCCGTGTTCCACCCGCTTCAACCGACACTCCACGGCCCCTAGCTCACGTGGAGGATCCACCCGCCACGGAAGAAGGAGAAGGCGTTGAAGCGAGTGGAAATGCAGACGCTGCTGACCCTGAAGACTTACTACAAGACCCCAACGCCAGCGAGAACCCTCAAGAAGACACAGGAGAGGAAGCCGAGGGAGATGAACCAGCTCAAAACGCTGCGGACGGTGGAAACAGCGATGATGAAGTCGGCCAGCAGTCAACACCTGCGTCACGAGCTGCTAGTGCCGCCTCCTCGAAAATGGAATCAACGATGATGAAGTCGGCCAGCAGTCAACACCTGCGTCACGAGCTGCTAGTGCCGCCTCCTCGAAATCGTCGGCAACTCGAATTACGCAAGTCGACGCGGTTGAACCAGAACAACAACAAGAAGTCGACGACGACGAGGACGTGAGAGACCCACTGACTGCTGAAGAACTCGAGCTGGTCGAGCGTGTTCGTGAGACGACAAGGTTTAAACCTGATGGGGCCGAGGAGCCCGTTCGTTTCACGAGACGCGGAGTTGTGGAGCCATATTCCAGCAGCTCCGTGCCCTTCACGTTCGCACCCGCAGTGGCGATGAAGCTGGAGAGCGAGCAGTACGTCCTCGAGTTCCCAGCCGCTTCATCTTCTGGAATTTCGTCCCCCGATCTGCGCAAACTCGCCTCCATTTGCGTCTCCGTCTCCGGCGTCGCCTCGGAAGTCCCCGTTTTCGTCGCCCAATCCAAGCTAAACTTCCGCTGCTGCGCTTACGGCAAGTTGTACCGTCACCAGCTCGTCGTCTGTAATCGGGGCAAAGTCGCGCTCAAGATCCAAGTCCAAGTCCCCAAGGTTCTGGCCAAGTACGTGGAGTTCAACCCCAGTTTCGGCTTCGTTCAGGCTGCTGTGGCGTCGCAGGAGGGGAAATTCCCGGTACAAGTCAAGTTTCGACCCGAAGAGCGCATGTGGAGGCGCATTGAGCGCGCCGGGCTGGGCTCAAAGGATCTGGGGATGCTGGCAGTCCCCATTCAAGTCGTAGTGCCCGACCAAGTCGTTCCCGTCTTCTTCTTGCTGACTGCGAGACTCACCCCCACGACTCTGCAGCTAGACGTCAAGACTGGGAGCTCCGAAGGCGGACTGCACTTCGGCTCGTGTTGCGTTGGACACAGCGTTAGCCTTGAGCTGACCATCTCCAATACTGCGCGCGTGCCCCAGCGCATTGGCGTCACTACGTTGCCGAAGGATGTGTCTATAACTGACGTCTCTGCGGGAGTGGGGGTTGTGCTGTTGCCCGGAGAGACTCGGACGCTGCGAGTTGTGTACGAGCCGAGCTTTCCAGCTTCAATGAAGGCTGCGGGCCACACGACACGGGCGAAGGCTGTGCTGACGCTGTGGTCCTCCACGTTCAACCAAGAGTACACTCTTCCGTGCTCAGGGAGCGGCGTGGCTAGCGATCTGGTGTTCTCTCACTCGGCGGTTCGACTCGGCGCTACGTCCCTGGGGCAGACGCAGGCCTGCAATATCAGGCTCACCAACCAATCCGACCACCACACGCGCCTCGTAGAGCTGCGACTGCCGCCTGAAGCGACTCCTTTCCTGCGAATAACCCCGTTGGTGGCGCGTCTGGCGCCGCGTGAGACTGTGCGCTTGGAGATTGACTTCGAGCCGACGGAGGACATCTTCAAGCTCGATAAAGCGTGCTACCTCGAGGCGAAGACTGACTCTAACAGTGCTTCCAATGACGGGGATACGTCTCACATAACCTCGGCTAGAAGTGTAGAGGCGGATTTGAGTCCTAACGAAGCTCCGGCACCGCTAAATGACCGGCCAGACGAAGACGTTGAAGCAACGCCGGCAACACCGACACCTGATGATACCAATGAGCCTCGAAGCTGTCACCACACTTGGACTATCCTGTGTTTTCTTCAGCTTGAAGGGTCTGGAGATACCAAACGATCGACCAGAACGGAGACACGGACGCCATTGCAAGCTCTTGAGGTGCGAACGACCGTGATCGAGCCGCTGTTGATCCCGTCCGACACGATGTTGGACTTCGGGCAGGTGGCGATTGGCCAAATGCTGGTGCGAGAGCTCACGCTGGAGCTGGCAGCAAGAGCGACCGACGGTGTGTTGCTGCGCGCTCAACCGCTGCATGTCCTGGGGGCATTCCGAGTAATTGGGGCCTTGCGTGAGGTGTCGTCTGCCCCCGGCAGTAGGAAGAAGCGTACTATTCGAGTGGAGTTTGAGCCGCGGACGCCTTTGATCTACGAGGACGAGCTGCAGCTGACAGCGCTGGGCGTGAATATCCGAGTTCGGCTGCGTGGAGAAGGCATCAACCCCAGCTTAACCCTCACGCCTGCAGACGGGAGCCTGGACTTCCAGGACGTGCTGGCTCGAACCCGTAGCGTGCGTGACCTGGTGCTAGCGAACGGCAGCGCCTTCCCGTTGGCCTTTTCGATCGAAGCGCTGGCTCAAGAGGACGGAGACGCGATGACGACTTCTACAGGTTTGCCGGTGTTCACGTTCTCTCCTACGAGCGCCATTATCCCCGAGAACGGTTCAATCACGGTACACGTGGGGTTCCAGCCTGACCACCAGAGACCCGGCCACTACGCGAAGAAGTACCGCATCAAGGTGCCGAACGAGAGCGAGCAGCACGTTGTGAGCGTTGCCGGTCGTTGCTGGGAGAACCAGCTCTACGTCTTCGCACCGAACGCAGATACCTCCCCACTTCCAAGCGACCCTAAAGCTGATGTAGCATCCAAGCGACCGCCGCTCTTGATGCCCCGTCCAGTGGAAGACCTGTTTGACTTACCACCGAGCGTTCCACTGAGCCAGCTTCCTCACACCGTTGGAGTGGGGGACTTGCCAGCCGCAGGACTCCGCAAGCCCGTATCCTCCTTCATCCTCACCTTTGCCGAGGACAACGTCGACGGTGGTAGTGGCGACGCTGGACGGTTCACCAAGACTCTGTTCATCGGCAGCACTACTCCAAGCAGCGGCATCTACGGTGGACTGGACGAAGTGCCTTCAGGGTCGACTGCTGCTAACGCTAACGCTGGCGGCTCTGTTGGCTCCTTTGAGCTCGCGGTGGACGCTGCCTCGCCCCATGCCAAGCTGTTCACGCTCGAGCCAGCGCGTGGGGCCATCGCCGCTGGCCAACAACTCGCAGTTCAAATGACGTACGCTCCGCCAGCCGCGACGACTGCGTCCGAGACCCCAACGCCTGCAAGTTCCGCTCGGTCGACTGTGTCAGCTCCAGCGACTTCTGCTCGGGTCAAGTCAGCCCCGCGTCGGCCGGAGCTGGAGGTGGTGCAGTGGGTGCAGGTGCGAGTGCAGTGCACGCTCAAGGGCGGAAGCCTCTGGCGAACTTTGCCACAAGCAGGAGGGGCTCCAGCACTATTATCCATGGCGGCGTCTGGCACGGCAGCAACTGCAGCCGGTCACCAGAAAGGAGCTGCGGGAGCCCCACCAGCTTCTGATTTAGCGGATACTCGCGTGGTCACAGTGATTTTGAGAGCTCGGCTGGACATATAGCCTAGTTTCCTGGTTGAAATTTGAAATGGCGATACGCGATCAGTGTAGACGGATTAATTGCGTGACCGTAACTGCGCAACCTTCGTGCTACAGGATGTCGACCGAGCAGATTCAACGGCAACTTTCAGCAGACAGACAGAGGCAGGAAATGCACATCGACATCAACAGCCCCATGCACCAACTTCAGAAAGTGAACTGCGGCACGCGTGATATTCATGGGTGTGGCCCCGCAGGGGCCTCGCCCTTGAATCACCAGGCATGTCCGCAGGGGGCATTTTGCAAATCATGCCCCTTTTGTTAATACGGGGTACATCTGGGACTTTTCAAAGGGGTAGTCCGATCAGTATTGTATGTCTGTGTATTGAAAACTAGAAAGGGGCACTACGAACATGTATAAGAATGTATAGGTGGTGACCTACGCTAGAGTGCTCGGCTTGAACGGCAACGAGCACTAGGCAGCCGCCTACCTGGTCATCTCGTCTGTCAAACGCATGAGCTCAAGTATTGTCAAGATTGCAACCCACCTTCCATCGCGAAGTTGCTAAGTCTACCACGATGTAGGCCGGTCGTACGCTTCAGCGTGCTGAGGTCGCTCTCCACGGCGCTATGCAGATCTGCTGCCAGTGCTAGGGCTACTCGAACGGCTACAGCTCCACTTGCCGCAACGTCGGCCGCGGCGACCAGTACTGCTGCGCAGGCGAAAACGTTATGTTCGACCAGCGCATGAGCAGGTTGAACGCGTGGGGCGCTCAGCAGCCCGAGCAGTCCACGGCCATGTGGAAGATCGCCAAAGCGCACTACAGCACGTATCATCACTTCGTCAAGTACGTCTACATTCGCCACGAGGCAGCAGAGCTATCACCCTCACGTCATTGATAAAGGTTATTAACCGTCAAAAGTTCCAAGTTTCACCCTCACGTCATTGATAATGGTTATTCACCGTCAAAAGTTAGTGGACTAGAAGGTAAGTGGTAAGAACTTGCTAAGCCTATCATACGGCAATTGCCCTTGCTCTCCGATGGCCATACTACAAAATAGCGCTAACGAATTGAACGAGCACTACTTAAGGCGGTTGGTCGCTTTGATCTTGTCCACATTCATAGAGCCGTTTTCCGTGCTCCTCTCGTGTTTAGACTGCATCGTTCGCACAAACCCACCCAGAGCGAGTATCGCGTTTGCGAACCTTGCTTCGCGCTGTGAGCGTTGATTCGAACAGACGAATATAGTATGAAGGTTTGTATCGCTGGTCTATCATGCCCATTTCAGGGACTAATCTGAAGTAGGGCAATGCAATGAGCGAAGTAATGACACCGTGCCAGTTCTGGTGATCTATTTGCTACTACAGACGCATATATGCATGCCCTGGCGTCCTAACTCACGCTACGAGGTCGAAACTGTGACGTAAACTACAACATATTCCCTTCATCACCAGGATTTCCTTAGTTAAGAGGGGGCACTCTTGGCAACTTTAAAAGGGGTATTTCGTTCTTTTTCTGTCCACAGTACCCCCTCCGGACATGCCTGTGAATCACGCGGGCCACAATTCTCCCTTATGAACGCAACCCCAGTTCTCCCTTATGAACGCAACCAGTACCGGTATCAGGCTGATACTATCAGCACCAGCGTTTTATACAGTACCACAGGTGTTCCCAGCCAAGTCGAAGACGACCTAGTTTTGATAGTAGTAGTACTACTACTAGAGGTAGTACTACTACCTCTGCTAAGCAAAAAACGCACTTTTCCAAAAAAAATTCTCGAGAGCTCCGCCTCGTTTTTTGTTCGAGTATAAGATGTGCAGAGGGTCGCTGCTGGAGCCTCGTGCACACGTTTGAATGAAGGGCGTTTTGAATGAGGGCGGGAAGGACACGAAGGACATGGCGAAGGGAGAGATAGTGCGAGTGTGTGTCTACAGCTCTGTAGATGAGGCTAGGCAATAGCGCGAGGCGTGCTTGTTCCACCAAATACGCGCATGTGCTGGGACTGTTGACTTCGGCGTGCAGGCTTCGACGTCAGGCTGCGAGCCTCGCAGTGCGAGGACAGCAGCAGTCAGGAGCAGGAGACATCCGCTCAGCACACGCTGGCCGCGGGAGGCGCGGGGGCCTTGTATCCTCCACTCGAGCGCGCTCATAAGCGTTCATTCTGGCCACCCTTGAACGGCCTTCATGGTTGCTGTCCACGCGAGCTGTACTGTAGCTGTCTGTCTGCACGCCGTCGTCCACACGCTGCCACCACGGGCTCGCTCCCGGCTCTCGTCAAGTGACATCGCGGCCCTGACACATCGACACCATATCTGGCGCGCCCTCGTCTTCACTCTCTTCTCGGGAAGCCTTGGGCGACTTCCATCTTGCTCGCCTGCTTGCCTTGACCGCTTGAGCTGGAGGGGGGATCTTGCGAAGTGACCAGTTCGAGATGGTGGCGGGAAAACGGGGGAGATCCCTCCTCGATCGGGTTAGACAGGATATAAAATGGAAGACGATTTGTGTATGGGTACATAAGTGCGTTTTTTGCTTAGCAGAGGTAGTAGTAAAAATGGAAGACGATTTGTGTATGGGTACATAAGTGCGTTTTTTGCTTAGCAGAGGTAGTAGTATATTTTTGCATTGCTTTACTTTTTTTCCAAACGGAGGTAGTATGAAATGGAAGAGAAGTCCATAAAGGTGAAATTACAGAAGGAAGATAAGTAAAGTTGATATCAATTGAAGTTGGTTTCTCCTACAGAAGACACTCGAACCACTTGATGGGTCTCACCGTGTCCTTGAAGATTCCATCGCCCGTTTTGAACGCTGTGTCTGCGTGGTTGAGCTCGCACTTGTAGAATTGGTCCCAGTGCGTTCTACCAAACTGCTTGGGCGAAAGTCCGCCTGCGCAGCTGTGGAACTCGACGAGTCCGTCGTTCTTGGACGACTTGTGCGGGATCACCCTGCCTCCCACCATGTACTTGGCCTGGTACTTGGAGATATTCCCCACATACGAACTGCTGCACATCGCGGCGAACACGTGCTTGCGGTAGGCCTCCTGGGCGGCGTCGTAGGCCGCGTCTAGCTTCTCGTCACTGTACTGCTCGGTCTCGTACGCACACGACTGTTGGGCCGTGGACGTCGGGCACCTGCCGTTGAACAGCAAGTCCGTCATGAGGTTCCTCACCTCGCCATTGCAGAAGTCCATGAGGTAGTCGGACGACATGCTGCCAGTCATAGGCGGACTCAACGCGACCCACGTGGCACTCTTCCCGAGTTTACACTCCTTGTTGGCCAGAGCTCCAGCCAGCATGAGGCCGCCCATGGAGTGCGTGACCACGATCGTGTCTTCAATGGTCTTCGAGGACTTGTCGCTCTTGTCGGACATGGAGAGGGAGTGCTTACACACTTTCTCCTGCAACGACGAGCTGGTCCACGCGTAGTCGACGGTGTTCAGCGACGCGTACTTGACCACGGTGCAGCACGGAGTGTGGCCTTGGAGTTTGTCCCAGCCAAAGTGGCGGATGCTGTCTTGCAGCTCCGGCTCCTCCTTCTCGTTGCCCAGGCCGTGGAAGAAGATGCAGGGCCGAGGCGTCGACTTGCACGCGCAGGAAGATGCAGCCATGGCCATGTGCGACTCCGCCTTGAGCTTCCTTGAACTGCTGACTGGAATGTCGGTTCCAGTGATCAACGCCAGAGCCGTGGGCGTCACAGACGTGGGCTTGGCCACAGTCTTGCAGGACGATCCATCGCTGAGCGTGGGCTTCGAGATACTCACGGGCTCGTCCAGATATTCCACGTCGATGGACAAATCACTCGCCAACGCAGTAAATCCGTCCTCCCCGGTAGAACAGATCGCGTAGTGGACGCCAGCGAACGTCGTCTTGAACAGGTTGCCACTCTCGCACTCTACCGGTTCGTCTCCGATGGACGCGCTTGGAATGGGCGTCGCGTGGTTCAACGCAGGTAGAATTCTACCGAACGGTAGAGTGCTGGGCGGGATACACCGCACCGACGCGGCGTTGGACGAGCTGTCGTTCGTCTCCAAGTACGCGGCGCCGTCCACGAGGGAGTAAGTGAAGCGCGAATGGCCCTCCACGAACGTCGCGTAGCCATCGTAGAGCACCTTCTCACCGTCTTTCGACACCACGGGGTTGGCGTACACGTTGAATTCCGTCTCTCCATGCAGCTCCATCGCCTTGCGCTGAAGCGTGACATGCAGCTTCACGGGGGATGCGTCGGCCGGCGACGGCGTCGCCTTCTGGTGCTGCGTAGTCACCGCGGATGCCGAGACCGCGAACAGCGCAACGACGGCCGGGATGGCTAAGCGCAGATAAATCATCATGTTGCCTGTGGGATCACGAGCCTAAACCGAGTCTGCTGCACGTTGACAGAGCCTCGAGGCCGCTTTGAACTTGGTTCGGGTTGGCCTGGTCGAGGACCTCCCATGAAGCCACGTTTACGGAGGGACGCATCAAAGTTCCTCGATCCCAGGCAGATTGGTCGAGTGATTTGCCTC
>JAIKVH010000872.1:0-11670 GCA_024679275.1 Phytophthora niederhauseri
ACAGCGGTGCGACGGCGCACATGACGCCACACCGCGACGACATGTTCGAGTACTCGGCCATGGTGACAAACATGTATGTGACCATCGCGGATGGGAAGAAGATTCGCGTGGCGGGGACTGGTTCGGTGCGATTGACGGGCATCGACGGTAAGCGGATTCGAATGGTCGAGGTACTCCACATACCCGGCCTCGACCGAAGGTTGCTCTCGGTCGGAAAGTTGGCTGAGCGAGGCATGAGGGTGGAGTTCCAGCGCATGTCATGTGTGATCTGGGACAAGTCGAGGGCGATCGCTTCGGGGGAGAAAATCGGCAAGGCGTATGTGTTGGACTGCCATCAAGACATGGCGTACTACACCGAGTACTCGGGGGTTGACAGTGAGTGGGAGCTATGGCACGCTCGCATGGGACACCCAAACGAGGACTCGTTTGCGAAGACTCGGCTGGCAACGACGGGCGTACCGATGACTCAGAAGAAAACGAAGTTTCTGTGTGGAGGGTGCATGAAGGTTAAGCAAATGGTTGCGCACTTCCCGTCGTGCTCGCAGACGAAGACATCGCGTCCACTAGAGCTCGTTCACACGGATGTGATGGGTCCGATGAAGACTCGGTCGAAGGGTGGCGCGAAGTATGTACTCACCTTCGTGGACGACTACTCGCGTTACGTCGTGGTGTACTTCTTGAACAAGAAAAGCGAGGTTTCGGCCAAGTTCAAGTCGTACATGAAACACTACCAGAACCAGTGGGGAGAGCGCATTAAGTGTCTGCGCTCGGGCAATGGCACTGAGTTCGTGAACAAGTCGATGGCCGAGATCTGCCGGCAGAACGGGATCATGCACGAAAAGACGGTCCCGTACTGCCCGCAGCAGAATGGTGTGGCCGAAAGGATGAACCGAACACTGGTGGAGAAGGCTCGGAGCATGTTACACTATAAGGGTGTGACAACGTTGTGGTGGGCGGCAGCACGATCGCGTACTTGATCAACCGCTCGACGAACCGGATTGACCAAACGAAGACTCCGTACGAAGTCTCGTTCCGGTCGAAGCCTCGGTTGGATCACCTGCGAGTATTCGGATCGATCGGTTACGCTCACGTCGACAAGGCGAAGCGCACGAAGTTGGACGCGAAAGGCTTCAAGTGTATGTTCCTCGGGTACGCCGAAGATGCGAAGGGTTATCGAGTTTACCACTTGGAGTCGAACCAACTCCTTCAGCCGTCGGTGAACGACTTTCCGTATCACCGACCAACTGGTAAATGGGACTGCCCTGTCTTCATGGTCCATCGCGTCCTTGGTTTCGATCCCCGACGCTGCCTCTTTCGCAACGAGAGTCGAGCACACGTTCCTCACGACTTATTGTTCTACCGCCGCCTCATCTTTCCCTTGGTCCCTCGCTAACCCGATAGTCACCTGTTCCATTCCACCGCTCACCTGAGCCGCGGCACTCGCGGCCTCGACGACTCCTTCGCGTGGGTCGGGACTGTCAGCTACGGCCGCCAACGGGTCTGTCGATTTTGCTTCTGGTTTCTCGGAGGACCCTGGCCCCTTGAAGTCACGATTGGCGCGCTTCGCCTCGCTGGACACCGCCAGCGTCTTCTCGTACCATACTTGAAGTCACGATTGGCGCGCTTCGCCTCGCTGGACACCGCCAGCGTCTTCTCGTACCATTCCAGCCAGTACTCAGGCGTGGAGCCGGCAAGTCGCGCCACCTCCTTCGTCCGTTCCAGCTTCTAGACTGGAATCCCGAGCATCTTGCTCATCTCCTCGAGGCTCATCGCCTTCTGCCTCGCGGCGTCCTCCTGCATCCGCCGCTTCATCTCCACTTCGTCACGGGGGAACAGTCGTTCCTCCAACTCCTTGTCGTACTTCTCGGGTTCGCCGCTCGCCAGCCCGTATTCACCCTGTTCGAGTAGCTCCAGCTCTCAGTCGGTGGACAGGTGTCCATGGCGAGCCTGAGACGCTCTACCCGGGGTACTCTCAGTCGAAGGTGCTCCACCCTCCTCGGCACGGCCCTGAGTATCCGACTCGGCCGTGTCGTTTGCCTTGGTCACGGTGGAGAGCCGCTCCAGTCGCGCGACCTCGGCATCTTCAATGCAATCTTCCAGCGTGTCCGTGCCAGAGTTAACCTCGCTGGGTAACCCTCCAGCGTTCAGACCCGATGCTGTTTCTTCCGTTCTGATCGGGACAGTGCTTTCCGTCGCACCACCCGCATTTGCCATACCGTTCGGGCCCGTGCTCTCTGTCACAAGCCCTTGTCGTTCGTGTTGCCCCCGATCGCGTCCTTCATCGCATCGGCGGGGTCTTCGTCGCAGTCCGCGCCCGCGATCTTCGTCGCTCCAAGGACGCGCATTCCAGTCAGGACGGTGCTCACACGCACCGCCTCCTTGTTCACTTTCACCGTGACGGAGCTCTTCACGCGCCCGTCCGCGGTCACCTTCAGCAACCGCCTCCTTGTTCACTTTCACCGTGACGGAGCTCTTCACGCGCCCGTCCGCGGTCACCTTCAGCACGACGAGTTCGGCTTCGCCGTTCTCTCTCGCTCGCGTCGTTGTCCCGTTCCTCACCGGCAAGTGTGCCTCGCGGGGCCACACCCACCTTCGCCTTCGTTTCATCACAAACATTTTCCGCCGATTCATCCCCGGTCAGCACGCCGCCACGACATGCTCCGCTGTGTCGCCCGTCAGGCAAGAGGAAGGAGCGACACTTCCTGCTCCCTCCTCCTGCCCTCTTCGCGCTCGATTCAGGGCCTCCGCCAGCACTGCGGGGTCTCTCCCAGCCAAGCTCTTGAGCAGATCCTTCAACTGCGCCTTGTACGGGCACTTCGCCATGAAATGGACCAGCCAAGCTCTTGAGCAGATCCTTCAACTGCGCCTTGTACGGGCACTTCGCCATGAAATGGCCCGTGCCGTCACACAGGCCGCACTGTCTCATTCTTTGGTCTTGAACACCGCCTCCTCCGTTGCCCCGAGAACCGCCATTCGTCGGCGTTCTGGGCAAGTAGCATTCCATGGAGAAGTGGCCGAACTCGCCACAGCGATTGCACTTCCCCTTTCCTCGCGAGCACGTCAAGCGACTGCAGTTCCGTCACTCACAACGACCGCAGATCGTCTCGCCTTCCTGAGTTCGTGTGTCCGGTGCCATGCGAATATGGAGTTGACGCTCTGAACCACCGCCACCCGACTCACTCGAACTCGCAGCCGCCGTCTGCGCCGGCGCCGCGGCATTGATCGAGGGTCGGTGAGGGGAACGCGGGGCCTGTTGCGCAGACTCGAGCGCCCTCTGCTGCGGCTTCATCATCCCGTGCATCTCGTGCACCTGACCAGCCAGCTTGGGCTGCTCTTTCTTGCCACCGCCGGGCGCCTTCCCGCCCTCGTCGAACTCGTCCTCTTCCTCCACGGGTCGATGCAGTTCCTTGAACAAAAGTAGAGTCCCGGCCTCCTCGATGGTCGAGACCACGCTTGCGTCCAGCATGGCACGCAACTGCTAGTTGCGAAAGCCCTCTACGAAGAACTCGTACCGCATGCGCGGCTCGTTGTAGCGGAGCGCCTCGCACATCCGGTTGACACGACAGCCCCATTCCTCAACCGACTCACCGTAGTTCCGCCTCGCCGTGCGTAGCTGGCTCCACACCTGAGCCGGTCTACGGCTGACGAACCGGTTGTGGAAGCAGATCTTGAGCGTCATGAAGTTCTCGACCCTGGATTTGTACCACCACTCTTGGTCAACCTTGCCCTTCAAGCACTGCTCGAATGCTGTCAGCCGCAGAGCGTCGTCCATGCCCTCGGTGCACTTTTCGAACGACCGCCAGAACGCAGCAGCCCGTTCGCTCGATGCAACCTCCGAGTAGAACGGCACGATCACCTTCACCGCATTGCGAAGCTCCGTGGGGATGCCACCCACGTGGGAGCCTCCATACGCAGCACTACTTGCTCCATTGGCCACACTTACTCCTTCACCTTGGCCACCTCCAGACGCGGGAGCGAGACCAGTAGATAGAGGGGCAGCATAGCCGGCGTATCATGGGCCTTACCTGGGCGTCTCCGACGTCACTGGGGGCACGTACTGCCGGTAGCCCGGCTGCGCCCGTACGATACCATACCCATGCTCAACGATGTCGGTGCGGCCGCTCCTATCGGCGTCGCTGCCGATCTCGCAACCGTCTTCCCACCATAGGCACCATGCGCAGCCACTGCGGACTGACCCATCGGCACACTCGTCACCGGCGCCGTCGCGCTCACCGGCTGGAACGAGGGAAGAATGCGCTCCGGTCGAGACATGACCGTCGTAATCTGCACAGGCACGCTCTGTATCGGAGCCGCGTTCGGCGTCGGCACTCCCGTGGCCACCACCGTTCCAGCCGCTCCCCCAAGATATTGATGCAATGCCTGTCGCACCAGCGAGTCGAGGTACGCCTCCGCCGAGGGGTTCACGTTCCCCTGAGTGGGCGCACTCTGAGTTGACAGGGTCGTCACCGTTGGCGGTGCAGACACCGCCGGCTGGCCCGTTGGCCACGCCGTGCTCGCTGCTTGATACGCTTGGGCAGCCGCACTAGACGAATGCGGCACTTGAACCGTGCTTCCCGCAGGCGGAGGAGCTTGCCCCCATATGGAACCGTAGGAGCTTGGGATGCCGGTGGGGGTGTGCTCAACGCGCGCGCCAATACCCGCGCCAGCAATTCCACGTTCGGATTCCCGCTCGACCCTTGAGTCCCACCCGACGGTACCGGACTGGTACCTGTCGTCGAAGTGGTACTCGCGGAACTCATTGTCGAGGCAACCACCGAAGCCACCGTCGTCGCGGGCACACGTCGAAGTGGTACTCGCGGAACTCATTGTCGAGGCAACCACCGAAGCCACCGTCGTCGCGGGCACGGTGCTAGGAGGCGGCCCCGTGGCCGCCGCTGTCGCCGGAGGCGGTCCAAGCCCACCGCAGTCACCGGGGGCGGTCCCATACCAGCCGCCATCGCCGCGACGTCGGCCCACGCCAGGGCCCTTGTCGTCGTCGTTGTCGTTGTCGCAGTCGTCGCAGGGACAGGAGCCGGGCCCGGAGCCCCGCTCGCTCCTGCCATCGCCGTGACCGACGAAGTCGCAAACGCGGAAGTCGACACCGCGCTCACATCTCCCGGCACGGGCGTCACGCCGCCCGGCGCATTCCCGCCCGCCCTCGGCCTCGAGGACGTCACCACCATTGTCGCGACTGTGCCAATCGTCGACACCGGCGCAGTCGTCGGGGGCACGCCCTGGGCCTCACCGCCAGCCACCTTAGGAACGCCTTACACCAGATCCCGGAGGGACGCGTCCAGCGCACGCCGCTCACGCGACGTCTCCAGCAGGCTCGGACGTCCCTGGGCCTCGTCGCCCAACCTTAGGTCCGGCCGCTCGGGCGCCTCGCCCACGGGCACCGCACCTTGAGCCTCGTCGTCTTGCCCGACAACTTGCTCTTCCGCGATCGGGCCCAGCACGTTGCCAGCCGCCACTTCGTCAGCGCTGGCCTCGCTCTCGCTGCTGTCGAACACGTCCGTGGCGCCCTCGAAGTCGAAGTTCGACTCCCTCCCGTCGGTCACGCCACCACCCTGCCTGTCGCTGGGCGTCCTTGGAGAACTCATTCAGTTCCCCACTGCCTTCTTCCTTTAGCACGCCTTCATCCATCGCCCCTTTTGTCAGTGAGAAGTACCCTGCTTCTCCACCAACTTGTCGCGGTTCTCCTCCGTTGGGGTCGAGTACTTCGACCAACAGAGAGTAGACGCTAGACTTGTTGAAAGAAAGACGCTAGAAGGTAGGAAGGCAAGCTCCGTAAAAATGCAAAAGAGTTGATTGCACTACAGAAGAAATCCACGACTGAATCCTCCATATTACGTCTTGCGCGGTCGACGGCTACCC
The DNA here is from genome assembly GCA_024679275.1 of Phytophthora niederhauseri. Lineage (NCBI taxonomy): Eukaryota > Oomycota > Peronosporomycetes > Peronosporales > Peronosporaceae > Phytophthora > Phytophthora niederhauseri. The sequence continues at coordinate 5,875 of JAIKVH010000872.1, forward strand.
CGCCGACCCGCTCCTCATCTACTCCAACTCCTTGGGGGCGCCACACCTCCCTGTGCCTGAGCTTCTTGACATTCATGACACCCGTCTTTGGCGGCCAGCGACCGAACGTTCCGCGCCCAGCCCGCCATTTTGCGTCATTTTAGCCCTGAAAAGTGGTACAACCACTTACACTTGATACGCTTGCCCACCTTGGCTTCGCTCAGCCTGGAGTCGCGCTTCTTCCTGTTCCAGGGCTCCTTCAAGGAACTTCAAGAAGGCTATCAGCCCGGGTCTCAGCCGTGACCCGTGACAGGCGGCACCACGGCTGTGGAAATATAGTTTGTTTATTGATTGACCCCTCAGATCTGAAACAATCAATAATTGCAATCTCGACAATCCCAATTACAAAAGATTGAAATCTATTGTGCTTTGCAATTATTTTGAAATATGGCAAAGCCTGCTCCTACATATGTGTGAAAAAAGATACACGACCAGCTAAAATTATGCATAAATCTACCTCCTCATATATACATCGACTTGGGGCAGCCTGTCAGCAGCCATGCATTGGCCCAGTACACCATCATCCATGATCCCCAGCACATCCACCCTCTTATGCATAATTACCGTGTATCTAGGTGCTTGTGGATAAAAGCCGACAGAATTGCAGCTGCACAGCAACAATTGCACTTTCAAAAGTGCAATTTTGACGCTTTTAGCGTAATTCTAGGCCTCCGCCCGTTTATGCACCTCGAGTTATCGTAACTCTAGCAGGTGGTCGTATAAATCTCGACCCGTATTTTGAAGCAGCAGAAACGCTTGTTAGGAGCTAAACTCGGTTCCATGGGCTTGACGCTACTTATTTCTTTGCCGGGTCGCAACGGAAGCCGTGTTGAAGGTTCAAAATCAGTATACAAACAATATGGGACTTAGATTGTCGATTGGTATTCCGGAACAATCAATTATTGTGATTGACAATCTTGGCAATACATGTACAATCGCAATCATGTTTTCGGTTTATAGGATATGCTGTGGCCGACAGGCCCCGACATATCCGATTCCGACCTCCGATATCCGATACTCCGACATGAGCCAATGTCAGGTACAAAAGTTACAGTTTACGTGGAGTGTACGAGATGGAAGCGCGCCAGAGCACAGAGGAGCAGCTATCGCAACAAGAAGTCAGGCGCCTTACGTGTGAGGCTATGACAGCAAGGCGCTTCCCACCTGTGGTGCAGTATCCAGAGAAGCAGCGAGGCGCCCCCCCTACTCTCTGCCTTGTTTTCGTGGCCAGTCATCGTGTGGGTTCCTGAGTGTCTACAAGTTTCGAAGAAGCCGTTCTGCGCCATGCCCGGCTGCTCCTGTACGCCGCGCTTGAAGGAGTACAAGCAACGAGTGGTGGAGGAGGTGGACACCAAGTGCCACCTTCTCTATATCAAGTACCAGTGCACACGGGAATCACCGGGCTGCTTCTCTACTGTTACACCAGCCTACTTGCAGCGCGAGCCTCAACTAGCCGTGCATTTTCCCTATGTTCTCACCACGAAGTATGGGCTCTCCAAGGAGCTGCTGGAAAGGGTGCATGAAGGCATGATCTCCCCGCATGGACTCTCAAGAACTATCGACAACCTAAAGCGGCGTCGCGAGAAGCGCTACTACAAGTTGCTATGCCTATTCGCTGATCAAGTACGGCAGCGCAGCCTGCCCAACCCTTTGTACTTGGCCCCGACCCCGCCTCCCGCCACACAGTACTGCGCCAGACAGAGCCCAGTTGGTGCCGAGACATTGACAGCAGCGTGGCTACAGTCGTCACGAATCTGCAGCTCGCTTTGTGAGCGGATTATGCGTTGCGCAGAAGTCAAGAAAGCGCCGCGCATGGATCATTCCGTGGAGTTTTGCAAAAAGTTGAAAGTTTGGCAGGTAAACGCGAGAGCATGGTAGATGCCAAGGTGCTTCTGCTGCTTCAAAACGAGATCGGGCAAATCGTGGGTCGGCGTCTCACACGGCCAGAGAATAACGATGAAACTCGGGAGCTTTTGGAAATTGTAAAGCCCACGGTCTCCGCTGCTGAAAATGGTTCTGAGTGTTTCGTTATTAGCGATAATACTAATGCAGTCCGCAACATGGTAAGCAGCGTGTTTGGGGATTCCGTTGGTGTTCGACAGGACCCATTCCACGTTGTGCAACGATTTACGGAGAAGGTGAAGGATAAAACAGCAAAGAAGCTGTTGGCTAAGCGACTACATGACGCGATGTACGACGTAGATGGACAGCTGCGACTGCCGGCGGAGATGGCTGCTCGGGTTCGCGATGCCGTGGCATCGGTAGCTTCTCGTGATGTGAACTGTAGTGACGCAGATTGGACTGGGAGCTTGCGCAGCAATATTGAGCAGATTGAACGGGGTGACTTGTACGTGGAGGCTAACACGTACGAGGAAGGTGGTGGGAAGAGCGTGCGTGTGCTCTCTACGAGTCAACTTGAAGGGTTTCATTCCGCGCTGAAGAAGCTACTAGCGCGGTCTGTACCAGCCGAGATTGGTCTCCGCATCCTTGATATCTTCATCGTACGGCACAATTTGAAGGTCGGATCTCGATACGGCCGAAACCCGCCGCTGGGTCATGCAGATATCGTAACCCTAGCTGAAGCCGCTAGCCTCTGCCGTGATGCAATTCCCGAATCCGCGCAGCTTGAATTTGCCTCGAAGCTCTTGTCGACGCAACTCGCACCGCCTCAATACCGGTCGACAACGGAACACGATTTTGGGTTTGAACTGTGGGGGCAGGTCTTTGAGTCTGCGCGTGTCGATACCAGCGCGCTCGAATTAAGTCTTCACCACTCGAAGCAGCACAGCACCAACATCAAAGAACTCATCTCCAAGCAGGCCGTGTTTGCTGCTAGCAGTTGCCTACCAAAGGCGGCTTTCTTCAATTCACACTGTCTCTCGGAGATGACTATGAAGCCGCAGCTGGGTTCTCGTCGCAGGAGTTTGCATTACTCAGACAGCTTCGTAAAGAGCAAGCAAAGGCTGGTCGCACCTGGGGTGAATGTGCGCTGGTCACCACTATCATGTACAACGTCGTGGTATCTTCCAATACGAACAAGCAGCTCAATCTTCGCCGGCGCAGCTACGCCACACTTGCCTCCAAGATCGATACTATCGCAAAACACGAGGCGGATAAATCCTCGCCCCCACCTGCAGATTCGCAGACTTTTCGCATTTACATACTCGGAGCCGTGTGATGACAAGCTGACGGGCAACGAGCAAGCGTTCCAGATTGACCTCTTCACGGCGCTCCGGCAGACCAGCGGCATTCGAAATAAACGCCAAGTTTTTCTTCGAGTGTACGACTTTGCGAGTTGTATCTGCAGCGGCATCTTCCCGAAGTCGCCGTTCAATCTGCTAGCACGATGGGAGAGCTTGAAACGGGGGTCGAATCGTGGGGCCAGTCTGAAAATTAAGCTCAAGAGTCCTCCCGAAATGCTGCTGGAAGCACCCGACCAGCCCCTCACGCGTACAGACAGCGACGACAGCAGCGCGGAAGAAGTAGCAGACCAAACCTCAAAGCGTAACACCGCCAGCTCAATCAGAACGACCTGCAGTGCAGAGTGAAGCTCGGCTTGTTGATGTAAGCTCCATCGCTCCATCAGCGAGTAAATTCCCAGCACGCTTTGACTCCAGTAACCCCCCAGTCGCTCCTTCAAGCTCCTCGGGTCAAGCCGCCACCCAAGCCACGCTACAGGCAGCAACCAACGTCGCGACGGCTGCTCGCCACCGAGCAGCATCCTTCATAGCCCAGGAACACATTGATCAACTCCGCAAGCTACAAGCCCAGCTCTCCGCAAGCTACAAGCCGAGCTGCCAAATCAAAACGGCAAATGGGATCGCATTTTTCGTGAGTATGCAAGTCTCTATCGAGACCCAGACACGCGGATCTCCATCAATGCTCTCCGCTGTCGTTTAAAACCCAGCAGTGCTCCGAGCCAGAAAGTCAACACGACGGCCACCGCAGAAAACCCAGTAGCAGCGCTGTCAACACGAAAGCGGAAGGAGACTTCTTGCTCCAGCTGCCGTCGTAAGAAGAAGAGGTGCGGCGATCTTGTTGCAAACCCTCAATGCCTGCGAGCCAATACACAGACACCAGACATCTACAGTTTAGACCAGTTCTTCGCGTAGTAATAATGCACGTTTACATTTCACCTGTCAAACTCACCCTTTAGTGCACGGTAAGCCAAGTCACAGCGCGGTCTGCGCTCTCTGCGCGTCTTCGAGCTCGGTGTGTGCCCTCCACTGCGCTGGTCGTGAGAATGTCCTGGTGTCACCGCAATCTGCTTGACGCCACACGCCTTGAGGCCAATAGCACAGCGGCCCGAGCTAGCGGCTCGAGAGGCTGAGCGTGCTTGTTGAAGCTAGCTTGCTGCCTGCAGTAAGACGCTAGCTCCGCAGATGCCATCAGAAGCAGCTGCATCGACGCGTTCGCACTGCCTTGGGGGTGAGAATCGTGGGTACATCTCTGCTTCGACACGATTGGAGATATGGCGGGCGCGCGCGTGAGCCTGAAGTATACAGCCTTGGTGGCGATGAACCGCTGAAGACGCACAGTCGGCTCTACAGGTGATGTCGTTCTCTGCCTAATACAGGGGGGCAGCGGGACAGGCGTGCGGGACACAAAAGTGGTGAAAAAAGGTCAAATCCGGTGAGCAGTGGTGGGGTGTGGTCGCGGGACAAGCCCCAGTAAAAACTATAAACCATGTTTTCTACAGCGCTGTCAGCCCTGTCTGCCACTGCAGGATCCAACTCCACCACGGTTGCGCCGTCCGCGACACACCGGTCTCCGACATCACCACAACCTCCGGTGGCAGTTCACATTTCGCGAGCGTAATGGCTGCGCTGGTGCTTTCTGTGGTTGGCTTGACACTGAGCTACAGAGGGTGTCGGCTTAGAGAGACACCTGATATATTCACCTTAGACGGGGTTTGATTTCCGGCAGGACGAGCGCAATAAGGGAGATGGGCAAGGTATTGAATTAGTATTAATTCATAATGTGCTCAACACTCATGAGTCTACCACTAAGTAGCCCAGTGTGACGCCAGCAGTTACGCAGCACACGCGCTGGTATACCGTTCCACGCCTTGCTTATCCATTCAATAGCGTCGATGGGCTCCATTTTCTGCGCGTCGTCTTCACCGAGGAGTACTGGTACAACGGTACGCGCTGTTCGCAGCTTGAGAACGCGCTTCTTCAGCCAGGCAATGACGCCCTGATCCATTGGTTGAAGCATAGCGGTCGTGTTCTTGGGCAGCCTAGCGACCGTGATGTTGGGCAGCTCGTCTTCTGGCTCCTTGTGGGACGGGGCGTTGTCGTACAGGAGTAAGATCTTCCTATTCTGCGCTTTCATCTTATCGTTCAGCTCCATTAGCCAGTCTTGGAAGACGCTGGAATTTATCCATCCCTTCTTGGTGTCCTTCTACTTGACACACTCCGATTTCTGCGGCAGCCACCGAGGCTTCTTGGCCTTGCCCAGCACGAACAGCGGCAGCTTCTCCACCCCCGTGGCGTTCGACCCCACCAGAATGGTGACGCGGGCCTTGTTCTGCTTTAATGCAGGGGCGGCACGTAGACAGACAGAGACTCGAGAGATCGCCTTGATGAAGTAGGCGGCTTCGTCGACGTTAAATACGTCGCACGGGTCGAACTTAGTCACTTGGTCTTGGAGCGGCTTCAGCGACTCCCTCGCTGTAGCGACGTCGACCGACCGCTCCATGGGCACGACGGACGCGGTAGCCATGTCGACCGAGAAAGTGCTTGCACCAACCGTCTG
>JAIKVH010000874.1:0-11661 GCA_024679275.1 Phytophthora niederhauseri
AAAACCAATAACGATTGTTAGATAGAAGGGGTAGAATTGGGCGTAGATCTTTAAGTTTGAGGAGGCATGTATCATTCCAGAAGGGACCGACCTGGCTGGGGCAACGGCGGGGAGCGGTCTACATGAAGTAGTGTGGAAACTACAATCAAAATGGGGGCAGGTATTTCAAGGCAATACAGTGATTTGGCGAATGTGGGCAAACCACTTGACAAGAAACCTCAATCGTTCGACTGGGGATGCAGCGATTGCTGAGGCCCCGCCCGCCCAAGTGTCGTGCCTACTGCAAGCAGCTGGTTCCCGTGTCGAAGAGCATGTAGCGAACGTGTATCGCTCAGCAAACATGGCCCTTGATTGCATTAATGCTTCAATTGCTTCATACAAGCAGTTTCGGAAGGATTGGAAGGCGTTTGGTAGGAGGCTGGATGATTACTTCACGTAAATCTATCATTGAGAATTTTATCAGTGATGTGTTGCCTCCCCGTGGCGTGGTCGACCCGCTAGCGCTAATCGAAAACCCCAGCGATATCGAGCACCAAGAATGAGTCGTAACCGGCAGCAAGTACTTTATTATCTCATCGTAAATCCTAAGTCATCCGTTAGCTTCGGCTCCGTTGAAATCTTCTGGTACCTTGCGATATTCCTTTAGCGAGCTAAGCAACAGGATCGAAGAAGGCTTAGATATTCCATCCGCAATGTTCAAACACACGAAACATGTCGAATACCGCAAACCGCTTGGACGTACGGACCACGAACGGCATAAAATCGTTCGCACTATACTCCATGTAGTGCCTCGGTGAGGCCTTCTTTACGTAGCTAAAGAAACACTTGATTGGATTGTAGAATGGGCAGTAGGCTGGTAGGAATATCGGGACCACTCCGATACTTCTTAAGAAATGGATAATCTCTGGGTGTCTATGGATGGATGCACCGTCAAGAATCCAAACAGAATTGGGACCAGGATAATGGCGCACATCCCCAAGCTTCGAGTAGGCGAAGTCGCGACAGTTCGTAAACTCCACACGGTCGAACGTTCCCTCCGTGTTGTAGTAGCCGGTAACCCCGATGAAAGTCAGCAACGAGACCCGTGGCTTCCCTGGACATCACCACACACGGCAAGCTTTCGTTTGAGGGAGCACCCTCTCTTACGGATCAACCGCTGTTGTCGAACGCGATCTCGTCCAAAAAGACCAAGTTTTGGTGATTCCAATCAATCTTACTCAATTCCTCAGAAACCCTGAAGATGTCGTGCTCCTTAATGTACATGACCCTGCGCTCAAGCACTAGCCAAGTGAGACCGTAATTGTGAATAATCTTCCACACTGTAGTCTTTAAAATAGCAAGATTGAGAGTATCGCTTGAAGTCAGCCTCGTCTAGATAGGCTAGAGGCTCCGCGTGATAGTAGTCGTAGAGCCGCTGTCGATGCGTCCCAGTGAACGTCTTGTCAGTAGCAGTTTTTGCGCGGTGCCAAGTGCCCGTTTCTTTCATAAACTTTGGTCCAGTTCCCGATTGTCTTCTCACACTTGTTGTAGATGTGGGCGAGATCGCCCTTTGAGTAACCTAGGTGGAATTTGCCGTATAGGCAATGCTACACCGTGTTAGGGTGCACATGCTGCCTAGTGGCAGCTTCCTCCATGTTATTGTTGTTATCAGGCGCGAATGACTCGTCAACAGCACCTCGAATCCTAAGGCTTAAGCTTCACCCAAATACAGGCGACTCACGTCACCGACATTTCCTCTAACAGCGACATCAACAACAACACCCAAACGATGGTGGCCCGGGCCACCGCGATCTCCACCAACGGCGGCAGCAACAGCACTACCTCCACGAACGCCGACAACAGCAACTCCACGCGCACGTAGCCGGCCCACGTCACCGCGATATCCACGAACGCGGACAACAGCAACAACACCATGACCCGCGTCACCACTACGAACGCCGACAGCAGTAACAACACCCAAAAGCCGACGATCCGGGAAACCACGGTCGTCACCGACGGCGATAGATTCAGACAGGCTACGAAGGGTAGCGCTTCAGGGTTTGTGCTTCAATCAATCACTAGCTGCAGCAACACTGATGTCAAGAGAGGTATGACTATGAGGTATGCGAGCCCAGCACGCCGACATCGTCACCGACGGCGATAGATTCAGACAGGCTACGAAGGGTAGCGCTTCAGGGTTGTGCTTCAATCAATCACCAGCTGCAGCAACACTGATGTCAAGAGAGGTATGACTATGAGGTATGCGAGCCCAGCACGCCGACCAAAAGCTTCGTCACGACAGCTAGAGCAGCAATAGACAACTACATAAGCAAACCACCTACCACAACAGCGCATACTTGAGGATACCGCCTCCTGAAGACGTTTGCGATGACACACAACGCTGGAAGTCGATCTTCACGTGTAGCTTGGAGCTCGTTGTCACGAGCCGCTGTGAAGATTTGTTGCCTACTGGTGATCGGATATGAGACCGTGTCGAACAAAAAATACTAATCAACCAAAGTACGAATCGCGCTTTAGTTACATCGTTGGAAAGGGGATGTCTTAGCTATCTTTCGAGGTCATCCACAACTTCTAACCGTTAGATTCACCAAAAATATGACCCCACGAAAAAAATATTTCCCGCCCCAGAGCAAAATTTAGATTTTTATATGCTATCCTGGTGTAAATTGTGCTGCGGATCCAATGAGACCCTTCATTTCTTCAGATTCGCGTTGAAACTTTTTTAAAACTTCACTATTGTGCGCTGTTTCACATAAGTATCAAATTGATTGATCAACTGGGCTAGACGACGTACACTGCTACACTTTTGAACTAAGCTCGACCAGACTTCCGCGGCTTCTGCCACAGCGGCTTCGCCGTCTTCTCCTTCCACGACTCTTCCCCTCCGGTCCTGGTTCTCCTTCGCTGCAAGCGCCATTGCAGATCGGTGTTGGCAGCATGGCTGCTTGGCTGCTTTAGCATATTCACCTTGCTCTTTGCTAAGAGCGGCGTAGATAGGGTCACCTCGGAACTCTTCTGGTACGTAGAGACGTACGACGTTGTACATCGCGTACTTCTTCTCCGTTTTGACCGCAGGAGCCGATAGTGGCTCGAGGAAATGCTCGAACATGCGGGTTACCTTGCAGCTTTCCGTGAAAACGCCGTCAACTTTTCGGCGTAGGTTCTGTTCTTCTGCATCGGTACTTGGGCTCTTCTGGCACGGAGTAGACGGACGTCATCTTCTCCGACTTGGTCATCTGCGAGACGGAACAGACCAGAGACTCCAGCTCTTGGGTGTTTCCCTCAAGTCAGCGACGCTCACACTTGTCAGCTCAGATAAGGCCTGTCACCTTCTGGTGAACATCAATCTCGATCAAATAGATACTTATTGTGTGTTCTGTTCCAAATTTCCACGGGCGGTTTGTTGAACCGCCCGAGCCAAATCTCCGGCCAATCTCCGCGGCCACTAGGATTGGTTATAGACACCCGTTTAAGTACGAAATGGCCTTGACATGCGGGTACTTGGACCATATGGTTTGGGCCCGGAGATTGGGCAAATGACTTGAGTCTTGTATTTGGCGATTGGAACGGGGCCTCCAAACCGCCGCGATTTGGATATTTTGACCGGAATTCACAATATGTCCTCCTCGGGTCGCTCATCGCCTTCGCTTCCCTCGCTGCCTGCTGTCACCTCTCCATCTGCCTCCGCTGATTCAGCCGTGCTCCAATCTTCATCATTGCTTTCATCAGACTCCTCGCTCTCAGACGAGTCGTCGCTGCTGGCATGTGCCGCAACGTGCGGGGAGATCACGCGGCGTGAGGTTGCCGCACATGATGGATGAATACGCGCGCCTCATGTAAGCTCTACGGACGGCTATGCACCAGCACGGATGTGGAGCTGAACTTGCATTTTGTATAACCTCGGTTGAACCAAGCCGATTACATGTTGAACCAAGCCAAGTACATGTGTAGCTGTAGATTGCAGTTGGTTGAGGCTGAAGTTGAAGTGGTTAGGAAGCAAGGAGACCGCAAGGCCCTACTAGAAGACCAAGGAAGTACGAGAAGTCTAACCAACGGCAAAATACACTCAGTTGACAATTTCATTCTACTACAACAACTACCACGTGACATATTGCTCGAGCAATAACGTACGACGAAGAAACAACGGAGAATCGACGAAGCCTGCTCAAGATGGAAGGCACTATCGCGTTCGCCAAGCCGAAGAGTGACGGGACGGCAGTGAAGAAGAAGATGCCGGTGTTCCGTCACGGAGACTGAAAGGACTGGCTGAACCGGTTGCTCCGCGTGCAGGAGCAATCGACGTTCATGCAGTACACTCTATCGTAAGAAGACCAGTTTGCACTGGCCGACGACATGCAGTTGTTGTTGTTTGAAGAGGACCTTCGACAGTTCAACGACGTCGTTCGTGAAGAAGCCCAGAACCGCCCCGATGTGGCAGTAGCAGGTATTCGTCAGCTCACAATGCGCCACTGCCCGCCGGGAACACGCGGAGCGCTGGTGGACGAGCTGGTACGACTACGGAAGAAGAAGCGTGTGACGGTGCGTCAGTACAGCGCCCACCTTCAGGTCGCTCTTGCGCATGATCCCGCTACTGGAGTACGACGAGGACGCGCAAGTGCCCGAGACTGATGTAGTCCAAATTTACCAGACTGGCAGGTCGAAGTGAACCGCATCTCTCGTCGATAGGAATTATCGGCGATGGAGGCTCAATTTGAGCTCATCGAGAGGAATGAGCGGGACGAGGCGCTGCTGCGGAACAGCAGAGTGAAGAAAAAGGAAAATGTATCGGCACCTAGCAGGAAACAGCAACAAGGGCTCGAATCATGGAAATGGCAGTCAGCGCCAGGGCTGCTGGTGCAGTTTCTGCAAGAAGGACAGCCACTTGAACAACCACTGCTTTAGAGACACGAAGTCTCCTGCCTACCGATCTCGTCCTGGCAGTCGCAACCTGGGCAACAATTTGAACGGCAACAACGGCCAAGGGCGGAGCTACCGATACGGTGGCACGAGAACACCATGACAGCAATGGAAGAAAGCTGTCGGAGATGGCTGCCATGATGCTGTCAAGAAGCGCCAAGATGAAGAGTTTGCGGCCATGAAATTCTACAGCGCTGTGCCGATTGACTCACGCGCTGTGCTGACCGAGTCGGATGTCCATGCCAGAGAGCAACCACCGACTGATGGAGGCCATGGTGAAGATCTGAGATACCCAAGTGCGGGGACTTCTGGACACTGGATGCGCCACGTCCGCCATCGAGTGTGCATGCAGGACTTCCGCGTGGCGAAGACGCTGCTGTACTCGATCATTCTAGGTCGTGACTTCATGCGAGACCAGAAGATGATCCTCAACTTCGAGACTGGCACTATCGAGTGGGACGGTATCACCATCTCGACGCAGACTGGGAAGCGCTCTGCATGTGTGTCCACTCACGCCGCGGTCCTGCAGGCAGACACTGAGTGCCGTGCAGAGATCCAGGTGGAGGACCACGCACCAACATCACTGGAGGATATGGTCGAGCGCGATGAATTGACGCGGGACGAATTTGAGTCGATCATGTAATTGACTCGCGAGTTCGAGGCGATGTTTTCAGGCGCGCTCGGGGCGATGAAGCGTAGACCCTACGTATTGCCACTCCGCCCAGACGCAGAGCCCGTGACTTGCCGACCGTACCCGGTGCCACGAGCGTACTACGGTGCGTTCCGCAAGGAAATTCAGCGACTCATTGACGTTGGCGTGCTGAAGCGGGACTCTTCTTCAGAATGGGCCTCGCCGGCCTTCGTTATCCCAAAGAAGGACGGCTCCGTGCGATTGGTGTGCGACTTCCGCAACTGAACAAGATGCTCCGGCGTAACTACTACCCCACCAAGGACCCCAAGGGGATGATGCGGTCGCTGCCGAAGCTCAGGTTCAAGTCGGTCTTTGATGCGCCGATGAGTTACTATGCCTGTTTCCTGGCGGAGCTCAACTGCAGAGCGACGACCATCGCGACGCCGCTCGGCAAGTTCGTATTCCTCCGACTGCCGATGGGGTATCGATGGCTCCCGGTGAGTTCCAAGCGGCCATGGGTGACCTACTGGGCGACCTAGACTAAGTCCGCGTGTACCTGGAGGATATACAGGTGCTTTCAAGCACCTTCGAAGAACACCTTTTGCACCTACGTGAGGTCTTCACTCACCTGCAGAATTCTGGACTGACGCCGCACCCCAAGAAGGGCAAGGTGTGCCATGCAAATATTGAGTACCTCGGCTACCAGCTTACTGCTGAGAGCATTGCAGCGATGCCGAAGAAGGTGGAGGCAATCTCGGCCATTGCTCCGCCGAAGACGCGCCGAGAACTGTGCCGTTTCGTTGGCATGGTGAACTTCTACCGCGACATGATGACACGATGTGCCGAGATGCTGGCGCCGCTGACCGAGCTTACGTCTCCAACCCAGCCATTTTGCTGGACCCAGCAACATGATGCTGCTTTTCGAGCGAGTGAAGTAGTGTCTGCGTGAGGCAGTGATGCTCGTGTTACCCCGAGATTGGCGTACCCTACCATGTTTTTACGGACGCTTCCAAGCTGCAGCTCGGTGCTGTGATCACGCAGAAGAACAGGCCATTAGCGTACTGGTCCAAGAAGTGCAACGAAGCGCAGACGGCTTACCCCGCGAACCGACTGGAACTACTCAGCATCGTACTGCCGTTGCGAGAGTTTTGGACTCTACTGGTTGGCCAAGAGCTCCGCCTGCACACCGACCACCTGAACCTCACGTACTCAACGTTCCACGACATACACATGATGAGGTGGAGATTAAAAATCGAGGAGTTTGGTCCAATTTTCCACTACGTACCGGGTGAGCAGAACGTCGTTGCTGATGCGCTTTCGCGCATTCCGGTGTACGCGCAAAATGGGTCCGAACTGGAGGAGACTGCGGCAAACTGCAGGACGTCAGCCAACACGCTGGCGGTGGCTGAGTCTGATCTGTTCATGATGGACCTGCGTGTACTGGTAAAGGCACAAAAGATCAATGGCATTGTTGGTCCAGCGGAAAAACAAAAAATCGGTAGAGTGCAAGTACTGATGCACCCACAGACGAAGCAGATGCTCGTGCCAAAGAGCATCCGTGAGCCGCTGCTCACCGCGTACCACGAATGGCTCATTCACCCTCGAGCCGCGACAATGAAGAAAACGATCACGCAAGTCTTTCACTGGGATGGAATGGAGAAGGACGTGAAGAAGCTGGTCGATGGGTGCCTTGAGTGCTTGAAGGCAAAGCACTCAACCGTGCGCTACGGCAAACTGCCGCCCAAGACCGTGGAGGTCTGACCGTGGTTCGAGATTGCGGTGGATTCGATCGGACCGTACGGACCACAGAAGTTCAGGGCACTTTCGATCATTGACACGGCGACCAGACTGATGGAGCTGTTGCCGGTGATCAACCCCTACAGCGCCGAGGCTGCCTACCTCGTCGACCGCCACTGGCTGTGCCGCTACCCAGGACCGGTTCGATGCATTCACGACGGCGGAAGTGAATTCAAGCGTGAGTTTGCTGAATTACTGGAGAGCTATCGGAGCGAGTCCGTGCCGACCACTACGCGCAACCCGCAGGCAAACGCGGCCATCGAGCGGGTGCACCGCGTCATCGGCGAGAAGACGCGGACGCAGGAGATCAAGACGAGCGAGGAGTGGGGGCGTTTCCTCCACAACGCTACATTCGCAGCACGAGCCTCGAATCACTCGATGTTGAAGGCGTCACCAGCCCAGCTCGCGTTTGGCCGCGACCTGTTCGTCGACCTGGCGCGCAAGACGGACTGGGAGGCTGAACATCTCCGCAAAGTGCAGCAAGTCCGCCTGCACAACGAGCGTGAGAATCGTGGGCGAGTCCAGTGGGACTATCGTCCTGGGGACATGGTACTTCTCCGCCGCGACGCTGGAGTGCAGAACAAGATGATGCCGCTGTTCGACGGGCCCTACCAAGTCGTGACCCTCCAAGAACATGGTACGCTGACACTTGACAAGGGTCGCTACATGGAGACCATCAGCGTGCGCCGCGTGCGCCCTTGCAAGCACTAGTGGGGAGGAGACTGTGAGACTGCCGCACATGATGGATGAATACGCGCGCCTCATGTAAGTTCTACGGACGGCTGTGCACCAGCACGGATGTGAAGCTGGACTTGCATTTTGTATAACCTCGGTTGAACCAAGCCGATTACATGTTGAACCAAGCCAAGTACATGTGTAGCTGTAGATTGCAGTTGGTTGGCGTTGAAGTTGAAGTGGTTTGGAAGCAAGGAGACCACAAGGACATACTAGGAGACCAAGGAAGCACGACGAGAAGTCTAACCAAAAGCAAAATACACTCAGTTGACAATTCTCCCTCTACTACAACAACTACCACGTGACACGCGGAGTCGAGCCTTCTGGTTGAGCTGCCGATCGGTTCGAAAAGGTGTGCGCACCGGTGATTCGTGCAGCTCGGAGGCACTCTGCTCCTGCTGCGGATCGGAGGTGCAAGCGAGCTGCTGCCCAGGAGCTGCCGAAGCGTGCTGGTCAGGAGCGTACGACGTATGCTGCTCAAGAGAGGGGGGTGCGTTGACAGGGAGGGGACGTGGGCAGCTCGGAGGCACCAACGGACTGTGGCGCGAGGGCGCTGGAAGCCTGTGTGCCGGCGGGTGACGACTGGGGGGCGTTGGAGATCTGCGATGGCAGCTCGGAGCTCGAGCGGTGGGCTTCCGGCGACGGTGGTGTGGATCAGTTCAGGTTTTCAAATCACAATCTTTTCTAGAAACTTCACTTAGATACGAAAAATAGCTGCCAAACTTCAAGCGCAATTATCTCGATAAGGTAAAATGCCAATCCTGGCACGGTGCCAATCTTTGGCACGGTTTTTGACTTGGTTTCAGTATAATGTTGGCAAAAAACGGGATGGTCCAAACGTAAAAAGATGTTCCAGGTGATTTTAAATGACTTAAATTTGTATGGACCGTGCCACGAACTGGTCCGCCATTTTTACCTGTAGAACTTTATCATCTTTGGTCGTCTATTGCTATCGAGTCAAATCGAAGCGGAGCCCACATATATGTTCACCAGAATGGCCTTTATCTCCTCTTTTGAAAGGTGTACGATTTGTACGTTTAATTCGTGTGGTGTGGTAGATATGCGCCAGTTTCTGGGATCCAAACCGTGCCATGATTGGTATTTTACCTTAACTTTAAATTGTGGCTTAGTGTCATTTTGTTCGAGGCAGTCTCATATAATAATATTATATGAGACAATATAAATAATATAAATAATATGCATTATTTATTATCTATTATTGCCGCTTGCAAATATAATACCTTGTCCTCTAAAATAGACCTCTAAAATAGACCACGCCTGTCTCTGAATATGAGTGGACACGAGATAGGCGAGGGCTGTCTTAGCTTTGTGCTTTGGTGGAGGCCGCTTTTAGGCCCAGAAACTCGGTTTGGCCCGTCTAGAATGGCATTTCTGCGTTTCCAAGCCGGAGAAAAGCGTTTTTGTCGGGGAAACAGAGCCCCGAGCTTGGATCTTAGACCAGTACTGGCGAGATATATAAATCAGACCTAGGTCTTAATTAAGAGCTGACTGGATTAAAATCGAGATTATTAACGAGATAATAAGCTTGCGTTTGCCAAAATATCTGCAAACGGCAATATATATTTTAATATCATAATGTTAAAAAAAACAAGGATTTTATAAATATTGGCCAATGATAGGGCTTGGCGATTCGCTGGATATTTCATGGCAATTTTGAGCGAAATCGACAAAAAACTGCGTGTGTTTACGCTAAGCACGTTTACGGCGTTCTGGTCACATTTGCGTCTTATGCAAGAAGAGTTCACATCACTCATTTGACTCGCTCAACTCAAGCCGGCTTCACCTACTAAGTACTAAATATCTGTGATGAGTACTAACACCCTCTACCCGCCCAACATCGATCGATTGGGAGAAGCGACTATAGGAGACGTGCTGCAGCGTGTCAGTTCAGCGTCTAATAGCGTCCAAGTTGTCCTATCGTCGGACAACAGCTCTTCCAAGTTTCCCAGGCCTACTCGCGCACACCGTCCATCCAGCGGAACGGATCCGCGGCCACTGAGTCGTGTCGACGAGCAAGAGCTTGCAACACATCGAAATCGACGGCGCATTTATCAGCAGCGCTACCGAAAGAAACTCTCCGACCAGGAGACGACGTACGAGGAAGAAGTCGTGCGGCTTGGGAGCGAAATCCGAAAGCTGCAGCAGCATCGCCAGCTTGTTATCTCCGGGATTCCGACGCAGCCAACGTCGTGGCAAGTCGTGGCCGAATATTATTCACTCTTCCGCAAAGGCTGCAAGCCGTTCGTGGTCACTCCAGACGTTAGCAGCGAAGCTACCAACGAATGTCGCGTTCAGAAGCGCTTCCTAGAAGCAAACATGACTCCGAATGTCGCTACTAATTCCGGGTTTGGAGTGTCGGTGCTGCTTGCCGAATGGGAATGGTTTCGAGTACGCTACCAAGACTTGAGGGTCCGGCTTGTGAGCTTGAATTATGGAGACGCGGACGCGGTGATGGCAGTCAGTCAGCGGTTTATCACGATCACAGAGCAAACGCTGCGCAATGCATTTCCGCATCTCATCGACGGAGAGCGCTGGTCCCCTTTGGCAGCTAAGCTCTTAGGACAGCAGCTCGTGGTTTCCACGGCCACGCGCTTCGAATGGGACGAAGCAAACGCTCAAGTCAGCACTGTGCTCAGCACGACGGATATTGTGACACCATTGTTGAAGCTCTTGGGAAACTTGCAAGACGTGGCAATTGTACTGACGAATGCCCATTAGAGCGACCACTTGAGATTTTTCAAGCATAAAATAAAAACGCAATTATACGGCCTTCTGATTGGTCCGTCACTAACCGAAAAAATCGTGCGGCAGTGAAGTTCACCACAACTTGTATCAACAACACTTCGGTCTCCACCAAAATGAGCTCTTCGTCTTCGGCCTCGTCGACCGACGTGGTGCTCAAGAACCCTCCGTGCTTCCGCACTGGCCTCATGTGGGGCATCGCCACGGCCGTCCTCATCGGCGGCCACCGCTTCCGCACCACCCGAGTCGTCCGCACGTCCTGCGACGCCGCCGTCCTCACCTTCGGCCTGGTCGGCTGCGGTTCCTGGTGCGTCGCGTCACCCACCCAAGTCTTGGCAGGTCCAATACTCTAACGCTAACGCACTCTTCGCTATCGCAGGGTCTTCTGCTCCGCGGCGTACCGCGCGCGCGTGCGCCAGACGCGCGACTTCATGGAGGTCATGAACAACCCGCAGCGCAAGGCCACGCGCGCGCGTGCGCCAGACGCGCGACTTCATGGAGGTCATGAACAACCCGCAGCGCAAGGCCGAGGCCGAGCAGTTCCTGCGCTCGCGCGTGCAGACGCGGGACGACGCGGACGGCAAGCCGTAGTAGAATGGCGCCTAACTTACAGCAATTAGAGACTCGGTCGGTGTACGCTGCGAGTTGTTAATATTTCGTGTCAGCCGCAATCGGTTAAATATCGGCCTGCCAGTGTGTGCTCCGTTCGGCCTTTTGACTGTCTACCCCTGAAGTTTGGCAGCACTCGCTCTCTCTTCGTCTGTCGGTCGTCCTTTTGCTCTTGGGTATTGTTTCGTGCTGGGTGGTAGGGGGGGGGG
>JAIKVH010000875.1:0-11657 GCA_024679275.1 Phytophthora niederhauseri
GTCTGTTGCGTCTGTTGTGTCTCCGCTGCTGCTGCTGCCGCCGCCTGCGCTGCTTCCTCGCGGGCTTCTCGACGCCTGCGGGGACTTGGACTGAAGAGTGAGACTCGACGGGCGATGGGCTGGGGGCACCAGTTCTGCGGAAAGACAGTGTACCCACGTGTGATTGGTGCAAAAAGAGGCACCTGAGTTCTCATCTCATTCGACGATATTGGATGCAAATGCCTGGATTGGCTGAAAGACAGGTGGGTACATTCATGTGACATACACAAAGCGCATGTCTTCCGGATGGCAACATGGCAACATGCTGAGGAGAGCAAACAAACATGTAGCGAGCTCTCCCACCTCCTGCTGGCCATCGTATGGCACATGTAACTTCGCCGTAATACATGTACCTTGAACATGCAGCCAGACATGATGCGAAAGGCACACGCTTGCCACTTATTGCAGTTTGGGTGCGCTTGGCTCAGACAAAGTTTCCTTTGTCGGCTGCAACCTGAAAGTGTGTACAGTAGCCGTCGACCACGATTCTTTCGCGTTGCTCACTGCAAAGCTCCGGCCAAAAAGTGTGTACAGTAGCCGTCGACCACGATTCTTTCGCGTTGCTCACTGCAAAGCTCCGGCCAATCTCTGAACGCCGATTGATTTATTTCTCCAACATCACGAATCTACCGCCTGCTCGGAACTGGCGGCGGCGCGCTCTCCATTCTCTGGGCTTGTGTCCTGTGCCGTCCTACTCAGCTTATAAAATGAAAATAAAGACGTCGACGGCCCCCACTTCATTCGCACGAGACGTCCTACTCAGCTTATAAAATGAAAATAAAGACGTCGACGGCCCCCACTTCATTCGCACGAGCCGCACAAGCACTTGGTCCACCCTCGCTTCAAGTTACTGCTTCACCAGCGGCAGCACCGAACAGCATGCTCGCTGCTTACTAATACATCTTGCCCTTCCGAATCGGGCGCATGAGATCCGAGTCCAGCAGGTCGTCAATGTCGTTCGAGATGTTGCCCAGCTCGTACGAAATTCCGTTCGAGTTCCGTCGCGGCTGGGAGCGCACCTGCTCAAAGTCGAGCGAGTGCGTCAAGTTGCGGCTGCTGGTGATCTCAAAGCTGTGCTGTGAGTACGCGTTCGGGTCCACCGGCAAGCTGCCAATGCGGTCCTCCTCCTGGATCACAGCATCGCCACCAGTCGGCTTCTGTGCACGCCAACTATCAATTAACCCCTGGAACAGGTGCTTGTCCTCGTGATCCAGGTTTTGTACTGCCTTCTGCAATGTCTCTGGGTTCTTGAACGAGCTGGTTAAGCTGTCCATCATGCTGCTCGTGCTAGACAGCCGACCCCTCTCGCCTCTGTCCTTGGATATTGAGACCGTCGCGCGGAACATTTCATCCAGCTCGCCACTTGCAAGAAGATCTTCTGGTGACATGTCCGTGAATGAGCTCAAGCCCCGCGCACTGCCAAAGCTCAGCAAACTGTTTGAGTGACTGCGAAGCAGCTCCTTGAGAATCGCAGCGTCGTTCATCTCATCCTCCGCCTTCACTTCATCACTCAGCGGCTCCACAATGGGCTCAGGGTACTGGTTTGGCATTGGTACGTGTGTCGTCGGCAATGGCTCGTCAGGGTGAGGCATTGCCATTTGCGGAGGGTGAAGAGGCGGCATCGGCATCGGGGTGATAGGTGTGCTGTTGGGTTGGTACGGCATTGGGGCAGGATACGCATTACTGTACGTCGGCATCTCGGGCATCGTAATAGGACCATTCATCAGCGTCGCTGCGACGTCATCAGGAGTCGGAGGTGCTGTCGATCGCTGCTTGTTCACTGTCATACCGGGCATGAGCTTCGGGCGACCCGGTTTCGCCCTTACCTTCTGGTTCGGGTTGAGCGCCTTCCATCGCAGCTTCACCGCGTCTTCTGTGCGGCCGGGTAGCAACTCTGCGATCTGCGTCCATCGGTTTCCCATCTTTTCGAACCCTTCCTGGATAATCGTGTCTTCTTCCGGCGTGAAGGGGCTTCAACAAGAGCAACAACATCAACTTCATCATTATCTTCCTCCTCCAGCAGCAGAAAAGATCTTGACAATTAACGTACGATTTGTTGATGCTCGGGTCCAGGTGGTTTCTCCAACGTTCACGGCACTGCTTCGCTCTACAGCATTCACCAAATAAAACAGCACCAGCCACAATTGTCAGCAAAATCCCCCCCTTGCACCTCCACGTCCAATGCCGCGTACGTTCTGCCAGGGATGTGCGCGGCCACTTCTCCCCACGAGTGGCAGCCCTGCAGCACCATCTGCTCGAGCGTGCTGTCCTCCTCGAAGGACCAGTGGCCCTTGACCAGCCCGGGCTTGAGCACCTTGTTCCAGCGCTGCAGACACTGCGCGTGGTTGCGGCCGTCCACGCGCGAGGCGATGGCCTTCCAGTTGCGCTGGCCGAACTCCTCCACGGCCTTGCGCAGCGCGTCGTCCTGCTCGGGCGTCCAGCGCTTGCCCTTCTCGTCCTCGCGCGGCTTCTGCGCGTCGCTCGGCACCTCGTGGAACGAGCGCAGCGCGTCGTCCGCCGCCTCGCGCTCGCGCTTGCTGCGCGCATGCAAACAGACACACACAGAGCCACATACCCACACGTCACTCAGCCGCCGGTTGTTGCAGTTTTCAGAGCGGACGAAAGGACCTACACTCCTGGTTCCGCTGCGCAAATGCAACAAAACCAAACAAGTTAAAAGCAAAGCACAACGTTAGCACTGGGAGCTTCGTTCACCGGACGCTGGCCGCGCGTACCCATTGTGTGCTGTATGTAGAGAGCTGTCTGTCTGTCTGTCTGTCTGTCCGCCGGGTACGAGCCCCTGTTCGTGGCGGCAGACGGAGTGCGAGTGAGGAGGGGGGAAGCTCGCGCCGCCTTCTTCGAGGTGCGCGCTAACTCGCTGTGTGCCGAACTATGGCCCCCCAGATGCCGAGAAAAAACGTCGTTTCGGCCAATCGCGGCTCGCTCAGGACCCGGAGCCGCGAACTTCAAGGTTGCGGGTGCAGAGGGCGCGCGACAGTGTACACTTTGCCGGTGTTGTCGTGCATTTGTGTGTGTCGGACGAGCAATCCAAGACGCGGGATTGAAGTTGCCCGCGCCGACCAGATCTGCGCGCGGGATGATGTTAGAGTCTAACTTATAGACATGGGGGTTCCATGTCGAGCGCGGGGCTTGAGCATCGTGGTGAGATGCAGGGTGTCTGTGCATGTTCATTCGTCATGGCGAGGGGAGTTTTGACGTGCTGTACATACAGTATGCTACGCTGGCTGACCATCGAAAGTTCAGTTTGCCCCAAGCACCAAACGTCAAGAGATTGACGCTCAAACCAGAGTTTGCAAGTCGGTTGAACTATGGACCAAGGTGCAGAGTGTCACGAGCGGTGGCACGACTCACGATAGCTCACCAACTGTGGCCGCTGCTCCGTGGTGCTTCACAGTTTTGAATGCGGGCGACTCGTCTCCGAGGGTTAACTGCAGCAGGTTGTCCACGTGGGGAAGCTTCCCGATCGACTTGGTCCAACTGATGCGGACGAAAGCAACTCATTGACGAGCCTCCTGCTTGTCGGGCGCTTCTGAGAACGCCGAGCGAGGCCTCCAATTTGGAGTCCAATTGGCGGGGGTAACCAATGTGTGCGTCAGACATGGTGCCTTGCGTGAACCGAGCAGCACGAGACCGCCGGCCGACGGAGGGCCCTCAAGAATCCCCCTCTTTGCCGTGCTGTCCAGCGCCATCCCCCGGACAGCGCGTTCCAAAAATGTCGTCCAGACTGTCGACGGCCAGAAGATCGTGCGGATGTGCGACGCCCGACTGGCCTCCGGCGACGTCGTGGGCGGCTGATGAGCGCGGAGCCCATTCTGGAATCCTTCTGCATGCCTGTAGATGAGTGAATGCCGCTACGATCTGGCCCACGCCAAGTTTGGGAGGGAAAGTTGCATCCACTGCCAGTGGACCACTGGATCAAGAATCGACAAACGACTTCGAGAACACTCCTGCCTATCAAATTTTCTCAAAAACGGCATAAATCGATCCAGAGTTAGTTAGTTGTAGGAGGAATGAATCCACCCTCGACTTAGGGGCAACCTACGAATTTTCGCCTGATCAGCAGAGATGAGCTTTGTTAATAATACAATCCAAAATTTTGATTTTGACGATATGTCATTAGAAATTTACATCAATTAAGTTAGAAACGGTTCCTGCAACAACAAACTCAAATAGAAATTCGCATCTGCACGCCATGTTGCTGCCGCTGCTCGTCACCCTGTTCTTCCTGGCGTCTACGGCGTCCCCTTCGCCGTCCCCACATGCTGCTTCCGTCGTCGAGCTGCGTCCGGAGTCACCGCTGCAGTCCCAGCGCGTCCTGTACGGCGAGCCGCAGCTGTACCGCGTGTTGGATCTCCAACCCGACAAAGTTTACGATATCAAAGTGTCGTACCCAGCGACACAGCCGTCGCTCTTCTCGCTGCAGGTGGAGCAGGTCCTGCTGCCGCTGCCTGTGGTGAGTGAAGATAAATTTGACGTTAGTGCTGCAAATATTGCGGGAAATGTCATGAAAAGCAAGATCATGCCAACTCGACGTCGGGTATTGAACACGGCCAAGCTTCGGCTCCACCCAAAGGAAATGGAGACGCACGAGTCCGTGCGGTATCGTCTCGAGCCCTCGGGGGCGGCCATTGAAGTGGAATTTTCACTTACTGCAAATGTGGAGGGAGTCCGACGACCGGACTCGAAGCTGAAGGTTGACGAGTGTGTGTTCGACATTGTGGTGGAGGAGATGCTGCTGGAGGCATTCCCCCGAGACACACTGGTGCTCGTCAGCTGGCTGGTCATGCTGCTGGCTGTGAGTTCAAAGTGGGTGTTGCCATATTTGGAGAAGAAAATTGCACTTGGGTGTGTGGAGGACCGGGTGAAGGGAGCAGAAACCAAAGAGTCGTAGAAGACAATCAGCGGAGCGACTCTATCAGTAGAACCTTTGGCAGAAGACTGAATATTTTACGATTCTGGAGAAGTTATTAACCGTGGGCAAAGCAATGTCTGTATATATTCTGCGCATCACGCTAGTTAAACTTACGAGTGTACCGATGCCCGGTGGCGATACGCTAGAGCAGACACTCGAACCACTTGAAGGGCTTCTGCGAGTCCTTAAAGAATCCATCGTGCGTGAGAAATGCCGTGTCGGCGTGATTCAGTTTGGCTGCGTAGAAGCGGTCAAGGTAGCTGTCGCCAAACAGGTTCGAGTCGAGGCCGCCCAAGCAGCTCTGAAACTCCACAAGCGCGTCGTTCTGTTTTGACTTGTGCGGGATCAGCTTGCCTCCAACTAAGCTGGACGGTGTGAACTTGGACAAGACGCCGTGGTAGCTCGTACTGCAGATCGCGGCAGTTACATTCCCGCGGTAGGCTTCCTGCGCTGCAGTGTACGCCGCATTGATTTCCGGGGTGCTGTACTTCTCGTTCTGGTAAATGATCGACTTTTTCGCCGTGGACGCGGGGCATTCGCCAAGTAGATCCAGCAGCCCGGCAACAATTTTCGTGAATTCACCGTCGCACAGGTCGCGTATGAAGTCTCCGGCCATACTTCCCACCATCGGAGCGCTCAGACTGACCCACGACGTGCTTTCGGCGAATTTACACTTGCCTTTCGCGAGAGCTGCCGCCATCACGAGGCCGCCCATCGAGTGCGTCACCACGATAGTATCCGCGATGGTCCCGGTAGCCACGTCGCTAGACTCGCTCATGGAGAGCGAGAAGTCGCAGAACTTCTGCTGCAGTGTATCGTTCCTCCACCCAGCGTCGACAGTATTGATGACCGCGTACTTGACACTGGTGCAGCACGGAGCGTGGTCTCCAATGTCACCGAACTTCTCCTGGGTCAACTTTGGCGTATCTTGCAGCTCCGCTCGTTCATTCGAGGTGCCCAGACCATGCAAGAAGATGCACGGACGAGGTGTGGACTTGCACGTACACGATTCAGCTGCAATAGCCAAAGGAGCTGAGGCCTTCAAGCTCCGTGACGAAGTTGTGGGGAGTGAGTTGCCAGTGAGTATCGCGCGAGTTGTCGGCGTCAGTGCTGTAGGTAACGCAGCTACACTATCACACGGTGGTGATCCATCAGTGAGCTTAGGCACCGAAATGTCCACAGAGCTCTGCAGGTACTCCACGTAAAGTGTCAAGTCGAGGCCCGTAGCGGTGAATCCGGATGAACCCGAAGCGCAGACAGCGAAAATCGCGTCGTGATACGAAGTCTTGAACAGGTTGCCACTCGCGCAGTCGACACTGGTGTTGCCTATCGAAGCGCTGGGAATCGGTACGGCGTCGTTCAGCGCCGGCAAGACCGAGTGGAAGGACAGCGCTCCCGACGGAAGGCACTGAACTGTTTCAGTGTCGGCACCGCCGTTCTTGGTCGTCAGGTAGCTAGTGCCACCCACCAGCGAATATGTGAGCTGCGTATTGCCTTCGACGATGGTGGTGTAGCCATCATACCGAAGACTGTCATCAATCGACACGACTGGGCTCGCGAATACGTCGAACTCGGATTGTCCGTGGAAGTTTGCGTTCTTCCGCTTGATCTTAACGTGGATTTTCAACGAAGGGAAGACGTCGCTGGAGGCTTCTTGCTGTCGACGGGGAGTTGCGATTGGTGAAGAAGGCCGTACGAGATCTTGGGAAGTCGCAGGAGTAGTTGCCACCAAGGCGAGAAGGGTCACCAATTCCATCCAAGCTCGCCTCATGTTTTAATTAGAGGGGCTGGAGTTGCTCGCCGCTGGAAAAGAAGAAATGGTTGTCGATGCAGTGAATGAGCACTGTCGCCAAGAATGTAAATACGGTAGTACAGGAAGAGGAGCAGTAATCAATTGGCCCTGCATCCAGATCCATTTGGCGCTCTCCTTGTGCATGGTAGATTACCTATTCCCTAAGCGTAAGGCGCACTAACGTTCACAATACAAAATACCTTGTGCATGCTGTTCTGTCGTGATGCTCATACAGCTTGTATGAGGAGGGTGATTATACATGTACATGTACAGCGATTCGATTATGCTACGCAGGTAGGGATTCTCCAAGTTGGAGTCCAACGGCAATGCAGTTCAGTCAGCATGCTTGCAATTATTTTCTGCACAATTTTGCTTACGATCGATAACCGGTTAATATAAATGCAGTATTGCGGAAATGTCGTGATCTTCACGTCAATGCGACCCTCGGGATCGAACACAACCGCCATGTACTCGTGTACTACATGTAGTACTGTAGTTTTTTCCCCTCTTGTTTGTAGCTACATTAATGGGTATTCAGAGTGGATTCAGTTTGTGGATGGCAGACTTGTTATGGGTTATTGTAGCGTGAAAAGACTACCATTGTTAGGTTGACTCGATACATCTCAAGACGAATGTGTTGCCTACCGCTTCGAAGTACGTAGCATTTCATTTACACTTGTTTTTATAAATGGCTGCCACAAATTGAAGAGAGCTCGAGAGGTTCGAGACGCAAACGTCGTTTTTCTTCTTGGCGAATCGCACGTCGATGCTGAGCTTTCAACAATGCGCGCAAGTTTTCTTGGTCTCCGTCGTTCGTGCGCAGGCCTCGAGTGACACGGTTCACATGGTCCGAAGCATTGAAGTTCGCAACGGAGAAATAACTTTGATAAAGACGCGAAAAGCGGAAGTTAGCGCGTTACTACAGGCGTCAACAGCAGAAGTCAAGCGATGCATCCATACCCGGTGAGAGACTTTCGGCGTTCTTGAGATGCAAATTTCTTGAGAAAAACCTCCACTTCCACGTCTACATAGTGCTCTCTGTAAGCAGGAAACGACGCGTCACAAAGCCTGGTAAGCCTCTCTACCTGGCAGTTAAGGCTTTAGCATGACACTTTTTCACTGTAGATAGACTCACCGGACGCCGCAAACCCGTGCTAGCACAGTCGCAACGTCATCCGTTGTAATCGGCAAGTTGAACGAGACTCGGCTCGCCAACACGGTCACCATGTTGGAATTACCAGTGAAGACTCTGCCGCAGTACAGCGCTGTCTTGTCCTAAAGTTCACAGACCACAACCATCAGCTATGTTTTCCTCGGCCAATCTCACGCAGCACAACACGCACCATCCATGAGAGGATCTCCCCGCCGAAGACCGTTCCATTTCGGTTCAAATGCCGAGGCAGGAACGAAGCCGCCAGCGCTACCTCAGTGTCCTTCACAGACACCTGCTCGGCCCACTCACCGACACCCTCTAGCACGTCCATGGGCACAGTAGGCAACTGGTCGACAGACTCCTCCATCTTCCTCAAGCGTATCGACAGATCTTTGCGTTGCCGCGCAACTTCCTGAAGGTGAAGACTGCGCTTTGCATTGGTGGGATCGACGAGCTCCGGCAGTCCTCGATAGGGGCGGTTGTTCTCGTCCAGCGCCACTGCAGTCATTATCGCATCGAGAGCATGGACAAACTTCCGCGTCGCAATATCGTGGCGGTACCCGGTGACCTGCAGCAGCCGCAATGTATACGAGAACTTCAGCACGCAGCATTCACGGCTCTCGGAGGCAGCAATATTGTTTTACCTGAAGAGTCAGCGAGGACCGCCCGATGCTGACCAACTCGCCTTCGAAGCGCACGACGTCCCCATGGAAGATTGGATTGACCACTTCCAGATGCTCCAGCGCTGCCATCGCCACCTTCTTGGAAATCGCACTACGGTACCAACAAACCGGTCAGCTCATGAACCGCCACCACAACCTTATTGACACCCACCACTACGCACTTTTCTGCTACTGCCCCTCCGAAGTTGTCGAGCCGGTGCAATATCGGCCCGAGACCCAGCAACTTCCCTCGCAAGTGCTCGTCGCCCTACAACAGTCCCAATACTGTAGTCAGCTGTTGATACCTACCTACATGTAGTCTCTACAATAGAATCCACACACACAGACCAAGGTGTCGGCATAGGCCAGACGCGTTTGCTGCACGGTCACCGAGTCTTTTGCTGCCGTCGACATGGCGGAGCCCTGCAGCTGCGAGAGGGACGAGATTGCCAACGATCTCGAGAGGACGCGGAGCATCCGGCAGCCACTTGACAAGTTCAGGAATGACACACGAAAGGGAGAGTCGCACATACCATTGCGTTTTCACATCATCGAGGACACTTTCGGCTGTTTTCTGTCTACAGCTTGTCGACGTATGCAGTCAACCGAGCCAGCTCACGGCATGAAGCGGAAGTTGGAGGAGTTTGGCGTCGAAAGCGAGAGCGGCTCCAGCGTCAGCAGCTTGCGCTCCTCGTCGTCGAACAGCCAGCGGTGCTGGGCCTTGAGCAGCGTGCGCATGCTCTCCTGGTCGCTCTCGTCCACCTTCAGGCCCGTGGAGATCTGCTTCATGCGGTACGACCGATCCAGGTTCGCCACGGTGAAGTAGCTGCACGCACACAGACAGATAACCACCAACGTCAGTCGATCAAGCTACGGAGTAGTACGATAGTAACGACTCGGTTCGCACCCTGTGTGCGACTTGCGGCGCTCCTTGGAGCCGATGCGGCCGACGAACACCTCGACTTCGACTTCCAAGTGGTGGCGGCTGAAATACAACAAGCGTGAGTCAGAGAGTCCCTTCAAGACCCAATTCGTTTTGGGGACAATTCGTACCGAGCGCTGCTGACCCGCGCGTGCATGGTGACGATGTCGTCCATGGTGATCGGCAGCTTGAAGAAGATGCGGTTCATGGAGACCGTGACCATGTTCTGGTTCTTGGTGAAGTTGCGTGCGCAGTAGAGCGCCACCTTGTCCATCCACGTGAGCACCTCCCCGCCGAAGATGGTGTTGTTGCGGTTGAGGTGCTTGGGCAGGAACGAGTTCTGCACCTCGATCAGCGTGTCCGGGATCGGGACCTCGAGCGACCGGCCGTAGTCGTACGTCTTGAGCATGTCCACCGACACGTGCGGTAACCGGTCCACCTCCTCCTGCACAGCGCGCCAGCGAGACGCCAGTTCCTTGCGTTGGTCCGCGATCTCCTCGTGTTTCCGCACATACTCCGGGTCCAGCGGGTCCATCAACTTGGGCAGCCCCGGACTAGGGCGCATGTTCTCGTCCAGCGCCACACACGTCATGATGGCGCTCAGCGTGTGGATGAACTTGCCCGCCTCGATATCGTGACGGTATCCGGTGATCTGGACGGCCAAGGACGAGCGCCCCGTGTAGATCACCTCGCCCTCCAGCCGCACGAGGTCTCCGTGTGCGATTTGGCTCTTGAAATCCACGCGATCGACCGAAATCGTCGCGATACCCTTGCACGCCACACTAAAACGATAAACTATTAGCCCAAATTCACGGTTCTAACGCTATTTTTTCGGGTACTTACTTTTCAGCGACAGCAGCTCCGAAAATGTCGAGGCGCTCTAGGACGGGTCCTGCACTGATCAACTTGCCGCTGAGACTCTCCTCCCCCTATTGTACCAACAACGCTACATTAGACAAAATCTCCTTTGGTTTCGTATCACTTGACCGTCCACGTACGATGATGTCGGCGAATGCGAGGCGCGTGTCCCGCGGGTTCACGAACGATTGGTCTCCGATGGTCTGCATCCTCACGGCGCTCTGGAACCGATTGTGGCGAGGTCGCAGCCGCGTCCGGCGGATCAGAGCCAGCATTGTTTTTCTCTTCTGCAAATGGGCCGGAGTGGACCCGTATCCTATCTCGGCGACTGACGTGGCGACAGCTTCTAGTGTAGTGGCACACGTGAACTGAAGATGCGCATCCCCAAGCTGAAGAAGCTGAGGCTGTGAAGCGCTGCATCCTATCGAAAGGATTACCAGTTGAAGTTGAATACCTGACGTGAACCACACACAATAAAAAGATGTACCAGAACGGTGTGGTACTTTTTTTGGGGACGAAGTCCCCACTTATATTCATCTATCACTCCTCTTTACTCTATTTCTCTTTACTTACTACTCCGTTCCAAAATGTTAGCACAATACCACCATGACCGCCGTTCAAGAATGAAAGCACAATAAAACACTACATTAAAGTATTTAGAAGTGTCTACAAAACAGCTGCTTGAGTGAGTATTTGCTCTGCTCGAGGGCAGCAGCGGATTGATACAGGGAGTCTTCCCTCCCGCTGCAGCTTCTCTTTCTTCATGTGCCGAGGTTTGTAGTTGTTGTCACCCCCTTGGGCGATACAATCGTCCATTGAGCCCTGCAGACTCAGAAACGTTGCGTTAACCGTCCGCGTAGGCAACTCCCAGTACGATTCAATCACCGTCGCGATCAGCTCGTCAAGTGTGCGCGCTCGCTTCTTGACTTGGCGGGCTTGAATAGCCGAGAACAGCCCAAGATCATTGCAATTAAGGTCTGGGCTGTTCGGGGGCTGGTTGCGCAGCACCACATTGCACCCAGAGGCGGCCGCAGCTTCCACAAAAGCAGCATCATCTGCTGCGATATGAGCAGGTGCGTTGTCTTGCTGGAGGACGATTGGTGTACCGTTCAAAGCACCTGGCCAGCGAGCGCGCAGTGCCGGCAGCACGTTGGCGATGAGCATGGATCGGTAGGTATTCTTGGTCACCGAGATCTCCTTCGTGACGATCGTTCCTGCCGGGCGTCGCGCAGAAGATCGCTTTGCTGGCACATGCTCCACAAAGGGCCAGATGCCCAGCTTGCCGTCAAACACCTGCT
>JAIKVH010000876.1:0-11644 GCA_024679275.1 Phytophthora niederhauseri
AGAAATTTGGAGTAAATACGCTGTTTGACCCTCCGCGGTGGAGATGCTCTAAGCGCCATAGTTTTTAACTTGCAACGCTCACCGTAGAACAAAGGCGGCAAGCTGACAACGTTAATATATATTTGCAGATCAAATGCAACAACAACAACCATCAAATGCTTCACCGCATGCATCATGCAAGTTCTGCCTTCACGACTCACGCAGCGGCAGCGCCATCTCGATCTCGTCCGTGGCGACGCCTCTTTCCTTCATCGTCTGGCGCGCCAGCACCTTGGCCAGCATCACGTCGATGTCGCTCTTGCGCCGTTGCGCGTCGGTCCGGTGGCGCTCTACGTCGATGCTGCACTCGCGCGCCTTCTCCTCAGCGTCGAGGATCCCTTGGCTGCGCTGCTCCTTGTGGCTGACCACGCACTCGTTCATGCGCTGCTGGAACGCGGGGTGAGCTGCGACTCGGCCACGCGGTCCACCATCTGCCACTCCCGCTTCACTTGCGGCACGTCTTGGGTCGTCATCGCGGTGCACTGAGCAGCATCGCTACTGGCAGCCAGTTCCAGCTTATCTTCGGCGAAGAGGGCAGTCACCTCCGGTGCTGGACGCTGGTGGTGCGGCACCAGCCGCTTGGCCGCGCGAGCTGCTTCTGACGCACGGCCATCGGACCCCCTCTTGCGGGTGGCAGCGCTGACGCTAGCAGCGATCGGGATGAATGATCCGAACACGGGGAGAAGCTCGAAAAAGCGGGGGCACAACTTGTCCACTTGCGTCTGCGTCTCCAGCTCCAGCGCACCTCGGGCGACCTGGTCACAGCGAACATCCAGGCCCCTCAAGTACACAGTAGCCGACGTGAACTGCTTCTCGAGGCCCCGGATCTTGTGGATAACGCCACTTACAGAGCGGGAGATGCCTATGGCGCGTAGGGCATCCACAATCTCCTGAGCGAGCTTCGCCTTCACTTGGGTGCGCCACCGCTGGAAGTTCTCGCCAGTCGTCAACCAGGTCAGCAGGACGTCCATGGACGATTGTCCTCCGTCCGACCGACAGTCCCGCTCCCATGACCCGCGAGACTCCATCGTTCCTCGGGCGACTTTGCAGCAAAAACTGTTGGAATGGAGCACGGCGCCAGTTCCAGCGGCGAAACTGTAGGTATCTATCTCCTCGTCGCTTCTTCTTCTTCGCTGCCGAGTCCCATAGCGCTCGTTCTAACGGCTTCATGCAGCGCCAGTCATTCTTCGTTCAAAGCTGCAAGCGGTATGGCAGTTCCTCGGTGGGAGGCAGACAACAAGCCTGGAGGTCCGTCGTCGATGGACGTGCTGATGCAATGGATCAGGGCTCCGGGCAATCGCCAACGCTGGCAATTTCGAGCGAAGCGTGAATCATGCGAGGAAGTCGCGCGCCAGCTTCGGGGCCACGGTGTCAAGCGCTCAGCAAATGCCATTCTCAAGAAGATGGTCGCCCTGGCGGACCAGTGTGACTCGGCTGCCGCTTGGCTCCAGCAACGCGGCATGCTCGAGCTCTACCACCGCGGCGAAGCTGACCAGAATCTGCGCGTTCAAGTGGAGCAGCGTTGCCCACACTACCAAGAGCTTTCAAGGTTTTTCCAGGCTGTGGTGGAGGTGCCAGGTGCCGTCAGCCTCAGCGTCAGCGACAACAGTAACGGGGCTTCAGCTCTCGTAGCCCCAGAACCAGCAAGAAATATGCAGACGCTGGACGCCAATGCCGCTGGTCCACGTGATGAACAGAAGCGGAAGCGCGAGCCACGGGCCAACTCCAAGTCGTCGAAGAAACGCCAGAAACAGGAGACGCAGCGCTCAACAGCGGCTGCTTCAGTTCTCCAGTCGGCAAAAACTGCAGCGAAGTCGGCACGTCCAGCAGCAACTCGCCAGTCAGGGGGAGATTCTACCGACACTGCAGCGAGCCGAGATACCAACGACGACCTCAGTCACCGGCTGCTTCAATGCGAGCTGCAGCAGAAAGAGGATCTGGCCAAGTGCCACCTCGAGGGCGAGCGCGAGCGAGAACAAGTGCGCACGAACTCCGAGCAGAAGCGCGAAGAGATCCGCATGAGCTGCGAGAAGCTGCTCTCTCGACACAGACTGCTCAGCGCCGGCGTGCCGATTGACGTCGTGAATCGCGTCTTCCCTCTGTGAATCGTTCCAAGCTACGAACGATTGCCGAAACCTGCTACGCTAGGACACTTGAACGCAGTAAGAGCGACGGACGCGCAGCAGCTCAGCAATTCCCAGTCAACAAATATCATTTCCCGTCCTCTTTACAATCTGCCGGCTCTTCCGAATCATCCTTCCTGAATCAGCGTCAATGAATGCAGCTGGTCCGACGAAAGCATGTGCGAGTTCTTGTTGCAGAAGCTCACAAAGCCTCGCAGCTTCGTCTTGCTCTCCGGTGGGCAGGACTTGATCGCAGTCTGCACCTTCGGGTGGGTCAGGATTTTCGTCAAAGCCACGGAAAACTTGGGCGAGAACGGCGGCGCAATGCGAGAAAAGAGCATCGTGATGAAGTTACGCAGCAGTGCCTGATCCAGCTCTAAAGTGTTCGTGAATACAAACTCCAGAACTGGCAGCACGTAGCCGCTTGTGATCATGAACACCATGCACCGAAGCGTCTCACGCTTCAGCTCCAGAGCCTTCACCGGGTTGATATCAGGGTGCAGACGCAGCGACGTTACCAACACACTGAAGGCAATGGGCCACTGAGCAACGTGGAGCTTGATGGACGCCTTCAGTATCCGAAGC
Organism: Phytophthora niederhauseri; assembly: GCA_024679275.1. Taxonomy (NCBI): domain Eukaryota; phylum Oomycota; class Peronosporomycetes; order Peronosporales; family Peronosporaceae; genus Phytophthora; species Phytophthora niederhauseri. The sequence goes on from JAIKVH010000876.1 coordinate 2,748, forward strand.
AGGCTGGGGAAGCAAATGTGCAAGGGCGTACTGCTGAAAAATCCAGGAGAAGTGAGGATAACCTCCAGCCAATGCAGCACGCCCATCGATACAACAGGGACCGACATCACCGAGATGAGCCTATCCACAACTCCCGACTGGTTCATCTGTTAAACATGCGCACACACGAGCAGTTAGCCTCAAGCGAATGAATTGCAGTGGCGCGAACATTAATGGTGGACTCACATTGTAGCCGAGGGTATGGTCCGACTTGCAGATTGCTGAGGCTTCGACGAGCGCCTTCTTGGTGGATTCGACACCGTCGTCGTCCACTTCCACGTGATCCGACGATCCCTCAACTCCTGTCTGCAGCAGACTCCGCTCATCCTTCGTAGATGCCGCGTATGCTAGCAGGAAGACGCAGTTTTGCACGAACGCCGGTGAAATGGAGTCCGACGGATTGAACAACCGATCCAGCAGAGCCGATAGAACCTAGTAAAAGGCACCAGCAGCGCGAGTTAGTCACTTGTCGAAGTCAACAAGCTGATCAATAGAGTTGCATACGCACCATGGGGTCTCGCAGATGGGCCACCGGAGGAGGCGCCTTAGACGTCTGGAACTCCTTTGCCAGAGTCTCCGCACTCAGCTCCGAGCACGTCTTCGACTTCACGATCGACAGGATGGCGTCGCAGAACTTCGGGTTCGCATCATAGATGTACCGTCGACGCAAGATGTGGAACGGAACAATTTTCGCGCCGAACCTGCCGCTTGCCGTCTCCTGGAGCTCGCCACGGACGCGGTTAAGCTTAGAGCGCACCATCCGAATGTGCGAGTACTCAGCGCTGTCAGCTCGAGCGTCCTTCTGCATCGTGTACAGCTTGTCGTCCATGGAGCAGAGCAGCTCCTGTGCGTAGACGTACGAGTGCGACGACTGACAGCAGACCTTGTTGAGCGCCGCGATGTCTTCGACAACCTCCTCTTCATTAGCGAACGGAATCTGCCACCATCATACAAACACTGAGTTAGCTCCAACGAAGTAATCACGAGTAAACCAGCGTCCATCAAACTCACTCGGCTAAAGGCGTCCACCAGCACGCCGCTAAACACGGAGAAGAAGGCGTTCGCGCTCGTGATCGACGCAATTTCCTTGTGGTGGCCAGCCTCCGAGATCCGTCGGATCGCATACTGCAGCAACGTGCACGTCTGAACGATGTCCACACAACCACAACATCATCAGTACTTACACCCCCTCTGCACCAACACCATGTACACGCACAAACCTTGTGCGTCTCCGCCAGCTCAATCAGCATGAGTCGCCACTTGCGGTCGTTCAGCATCTGCGTCAGCCACTCGGGCTCCACCGCCGAGCCACTCAGCACATTGGACACGAGCTTCGGGTCGTAGTTCTCGTTGATCACGTCCTTGAGGTGGCTGTAGAGAATCTCCTCGGCCGGGTCCCACGACGCGCCCTTGTTCGCGATCACCGCTCCTTCGCTCACATCGAACGTCATCTTGTTCTCGAGCGCCGTCGAGGACACGGGTAGAGTGTCCAACCAGGACGCCACGAGGCCGATCATCTGCGCGTGGCCGCGGTACGAGGACGAGAGCTTCTCCACGAGGATCTCCGGCCCGTTGGACTCGGTGTGCGCTCGCAGGAAGCCGTTGATCACGGCCAGCACGTTGGCCTCCATGATGGCGTCGGTCCTGGACAGCTCCTGCAGCAGCCGCGTGGCCTCCTTGCCGTCCTCCGTGTCCTTCTCCTCGATGCCCTTGGTAGAATCGTTCCCCTGCTCTTCGTCGTCCCAGATGATGAGCCGCTTCTCGTCCTGCCGACGTCGCTTCCTCTGGGTCTCAACGGGCGCCTCCTCCACCTTCTCCCTCTTGGACTTTTTCTTCTTCTTCTTCGAGTGGGTCGCACTAGCGGTAGTAGCAGTAGCAGTAGTAGCAGCAGTGGGGATACTACCTTCCTGTCCATTAGCCGCTTCCTGTTCGTCCTGTTCAACCTGATTCTTCACTTCAACATTCTGAGTCTGATTCTCTTCCGAGGTAGAGTGGGTAGAACCGTTCTCCCCGGTGGTAGAATCGTCCCCCTCCTCCTTGGTAGTCTCGTTCTCCTCGCCCTTGCTGCGGGTCTTGCTGCGGTGCTTCTCGTGGTGGCGCTTCTCCCGCGCCGCCGCCGCCCCCGCGTGGGGCTTGATCTCCACGCCCTCGGGCCGCTGCCACTGGGTCTTGCGCGTCGCGCGGTTGTAGTAGTACGCGCGCTCGTTCTTGGGGTCCCAGAGCTCCTCCCATTCTACCTTCTTGGCGGACGACGAGGAGGGGGCCCCCGCCGCGGCGGCGCTGGGCTCCTCGCCGTCAAAGTCCGCGGGCTTCTCCCACGCGCTCTGCTTGGTAGAGCGGTTGTAGTAGTACGTCCGCCCCTCCTTGGTCACGTGCGCGCTCCAGACGCTCGTCATGATGCCTACTCTCCTAACTAAGTTCGTGTATTGAGGTAGAACGGACCATACGCTCGCCCCATTGGCTGATATCCATCCGCTCACGCATTGGCTGAAATGCTGATGCGTCATCCGAGCCCATGACACAATCGAATATTCGAGCACGACAGATCAAAGCGTGGCGGCTTGGAGGATGTCGAGCGACGAGGGCGAGAAGAAGCTGCACAGCGGCTACCACGGCTGGATGAAGACCATCCCCAAGACGTCGCAGGTTGGTCGCTGCGTATTCCGCTGCTAAATTGCTGCAAGTTGGTGCTAAACCGCTGCGGGGTGGGGCGCAATTCCTCGCTTTCAGGACTTCACACCCGTGCGGATCGACAACTCGGCGGCGGTGGCGGCCCCCGTGAGTCGGAGCGACTCGAGCTCGGTCTGGAACTCTGCGGGCACGTGGTACGCGTCGCGGTTGCTGGGTCGTGACATGCGGGGGGCTCTTCGGTCTGACTTGGTGCTGTTCGTGCATCGCTGCATACAGGGAGGAGCGCGACAAGTCCGAGTGGGCTCGTGAGCGCCTGAAACACCACATCCTGACGGCCTTCAGCTTCGAGGACGAGTCCATCAAGGCTACGTCCATTGTGCGCTGCGACGGAGAGGCCAAGGTGCGTTAGGTGGTGTCCGTGGAGAGATGCGGGTGATGTTGCCTGTGGCTCTAAAGTCGCTTGTGTTGGTTGATGCTCTGGTGTCGATTGAGCAGCTTGTGTTTAGTCGCGGCAAGAAGCGCTGCGGCTACGAGCTGTCGGTCAATCTGTGGAGAGATGGGAGCGATGCTTTCTGTGGCTCTAAAGTCGCTGGTGTTGGTTGATGCTGTGTTGTCGATTGAGCAGCTTGTGTTTAGTCGCGGCAAGAAGCGCTGCGGCTACGAGCTGTCGGTCAAGTTTGCGTGGGAGAGCGGCGACGTGTCGGGCCACGTGGAGCTGCACGACTTTGACGACACGAGCGGCGACGACTACGAGGTGCTTGTCACGGTGGACGGCAACAGTCAGAGCCAGCTCGCAGCGAAGAAGGCCGTGCTGGGCAAGGAGCCTGAGCTGCGCAAGCTGCTCGCTCTCTGGAAGGAGGAGCTGCTGCAGCAATAAATCAATTCAATACATTTGTGTACACTCCGCTGTGTGCGCGATATTCACAGACTAAATAGGCTGAGCTTCTATCTCCGGAGGCGTGGGGTGTGAAGTACCAACGCCTCCTTGCGAATGCTGACGAGGGACTGCTCCATAAGACTCGACAAATCTGCCATGGCGTTCGAAGCTCGGCGGGATTGAGGGTACATCATGCGGTACGACGCGTCCGAGTCCTCCTCTGTGCCGTGGGACGACGACGACATGTGCATCGCTGCTTTCGATGAAATTCCAACGCCGCCATTCTTCAAGGCCAGTTTCGCTTTCCGCTTCCACTTGCTCGCCTGGAATATGACGCAACAAATCACTGGTTAAAAGTGCTATCCCCCTATGGACATGCAACGACTTCAACCGAGTTCTTCATGGCCAGTTTGGCTTTCCGCTTCCACTTGCTCGCCTGGAAAATGACGCAACAAATCACTGGTTAAAAGTGCTATCCCCCTATGGACATGCAACGACTTCAACCGATTACCTCGTCGCGAAGCTCGTCCGTCTCCTTGTCCAGCTTTTGATGGGCTTCCCTTAGCTCCTCTTCGGTCCGCTCCAAGTCCATCCTCTGCAGATAAAAACTGAAATCAGACATGGCAGGTGCGAGGGAGGCAGGCATCGCAGGTAGATTGGCCGTACCAGCTCAATCAACTCGTTCTTGGCGTTAGTTGTAGCTCGACGTTCCGCCTCCAGCATATCTCGTAACTGGTTCATTGCCACCTACGCATCCAGCCAGACACATCGATATCAGCACTAAAACATGAACTTCTACCCCCACATCAAGATTATTGGTAAACGCACCTCATAATCCTGGTCGGATTTCATGATAACACGGTCGTGGCGCTGTTTCAGCTGCTCGATGCGCACGTCATACTCGGCGCGCAATTCTTGGAGCTCCTGCTCTTTCCGCTTCTGCAATGTTTGCCGCAGCAGTTCCATCTCCCGTAGCACCGTGTCCTTTTCAAAACGAAGCAATTTGTGCGCCTCCTGCCACTTCACCTTGCTGTCAAGCACCTCCTTCTTCTCTGCTTCTTTTGCGTCGATCTCTCGTCGTAGTGACAACACCGTTTGCTCGTTCGCCTCCCTCTCTTTCTTCACGAGCGTCGATCTCTCGTCGTAGTGACAACACCGTTTGCTCGTTCGCCTCCCTCTCTTTCTTCACGGTCCTTACAGCACGTAGATACCATGGTAGGTGTCCCTCATACTCGCTATCAGCAGTAGGCGACGAATCGCTCCAGAGAAATTTGAGTGCGTTTCTTGCAGCTTCTAGCTCGGACATCAGAGGAGCACTGACGCCTTCCTTCGTACTGGTTGTCGCCTCTGCAATAGCCTTATGAATTGCTTCGGCCTGGGTTTCTTGAAGGCGTGCTGCTAACTTACCCAGCTCATCGGAGAAACGCCGAGGATCCCAAGCGACTGGCTCACTATCAGCTTTCTCATCACGCGTCAGATTGACTGCAAAGTCCGTCCCGCCGACCTTAGCAAGTGAAGCAGCAAAACCCTGGTACCCTTCACACATAGCTTCTCGGGTCTTCACCGACCTTAGCAAGTGAAGCAGCAAAACCCTGGTACCCTTCACACATAGCTTCTCGGGTCTTCAATAAAGCGCTCACACGCTCCTTTTCGCTGGCCTCCTGTTGAATGGAAGCTTGCGCGCTAGCCAATTGCTCCTGTAGCTGCGACTGCTCCGTGACGCGGAGCTTCAGTTCCTCTTCAAGCTTCTGGATAGTGTGCCTTAACTCGGAGCTCAAGTCCACTTGTGCTGTAAGTCGTATTCCCAAATCTTCGAGCTCTTCGGATTTCTTTTCTAAGCGCTCCACGATCTGGTCGTACTTGGACTGATCGTTTACGCGTTGACTCGAGAGCAGCCCATCCATCTCCTTGTCCTTTTGAGCAATGCGCTTTTTCCACTGCTGCTTGTCTTCTTTTGTCTTCCGTCTCCACACCGCATCAGCTCCCTGCAGTAATTCATCAGTGCGCTTCTTCCACTCGACACCTGCCAAGGCCACCTCCTTCTGCAAGTGCACCCATTCAACATTCATCTCGCTAGAAACATCTTTGCGCATTTCCGTCCATTCACGAGCCAGCTGCTGCATGCTCTGTCGATAAGCGCTCAAGCACTTGTTGCGCTCAGTCTTGACGCGATCCACGAGCTTCTCTGCATTCAGTGCCCTCATCTCCGCGGAAATGCGCTTCTCGCGCTCCTCTTCCACTGCTTCATTTGCCGCTTGCACTCGGGTATTCATCGTGTCCGTCAGATTTTTATGCATTCGCGACAAATCAGCAAACTCCTTCCTCTGCTTCATGCTGTCGCCTTTCATCTGCTCCACCATGAGTTGTAAGGAATCCTTGGCTGCTGTCAACTCGCGCACGGACGCTTCCAATTGACTCGCTTTTGCTTCCTGTTCAACACCCCCTTGCTGCGCTTCGTCGATCGTATCTTGAAGCCTGCGCAGTTGTGTATCATACTGCGAGGACACATTGCGCAGCTCGCGTGTGTTTTCTTCCTCCATGGCTGACATTTCAGTCTCAAAGTGCTGCTCGCGTACTTGAATGTGGTGCTCTAAGACCGCAATCCGATCGAGAAGCTCCTTCTTCGACTGTTCGCTTGACTCCACAGAAGTGTCGAGCGAGTTTTCAAGTTGAGCTGCTGCCTCTGTAAGTCGCGCAAGTTGGTCGCGAAGGTTGTCGCTGGTTTTCTGAGCATTTGCTGCTGCTGCCTCACTCTCCTCTTTTTGAGCGACTGCAATCTTGCTCTGCTCCTCAAGAGACTGGCACTTGGCTTGCAGGTCCCTCACGACAGCCCGAAGCCTGCCGAGATTCTCGTTCGCCTCCTCGAGCCTCTGGACAACCGTGCGCTTTGCATCCTTCGCTTCGTCATGCTCATTCTTGAGCGTTACGAACGCTTGCCGCTCGCTTAGTAGCTGCTCTTCAATGCGCTTCTTCTCTGCCCTAGCGTCCTCTAGTGCGACTTCTAGCTTCTGGATACCCTTCCTCACATTAACCATTGCTGCCCGAAACTCGGACTCTTTCCGCTCCTGGAACTCTTGCATCAGCTTGTGCACCCGCTCTTCTGCTCGCAATGCCGCTTGGGCTTCTTTCGCCTGTAGCTCGGCTGCGTGTTGTGCAAGTGGGATAGTGGCTTCAGTGACTTCACGTTCCTGTTGCTCTCGCTCGTAAACCCTCTCGCTTTGACGGCGGTTTGGAGGGCCAACTCGAACGACAGCATTTCCTGGGGCTCGCTGGTTAACAACCTCGCCTTCGTCGGCAGAGCCCACGTTCAGCACGACAACACTCGGTGTGGTGGGTGCGGGTGGAGGAGTTGCGGGTTTCTTTGCCTCTTCCAGTCTTCGACGTTCCTCTCTCTTCTCTTTCTCCACCAAAGCCCTTTCACGCTCCAGCAGACGCCTCTCTCGCTCGTCAAACTCTTGCTGCATGCGCTTTTGCGCCATTTGAAGCGAGCGCTGCTCTTCTTTGCGCTCCTTCTCGCGAGCTGCATCCTCTGCTCGCCGCCGACGGTCCAGCTCTTCTTCCTCCTTTTGCACTTGCTTTGCTTTTTCCCACTTCGCAGACGCGGTGTTCGCTGTTTCTAGAGCCAGTTGCCGGGCTCGAAGCAACTCTGTCTGTTGATTCTCCAGAGCAGCGTCATACTTCTCCTTGAGTTCTTCAATCCGAGCGTCTTGCCTTGCTACGAAGTCGTTTTGCCAGCGCGTACGAGCCTCAAGTTCCTTCTCACCGAGCGTCTTGCCTTGCTACGAAGTCGTTTTGCCAGCGCGTACGAGCCTCAAGTTCCTTCTCGTGGGCGCCTTGTCGACTCTGCCGATTCATGGCTTCCTGAAGTGAAGCAATCTTGCGCTCGTACTTCTCCTTCGTTTCAGACAGCGCGTGCTGGAGATTATCGACCTTCTCCTGCTCTCTTTCCACTGCATGCCGCCACTGGACAATCTCCTTTTCCAGGCCTCCAACTTGTTTCTCGTGGCGCAACTTGGTGTCTACTTGCTGCGCTTCCAGAGCTGCCGCCCGCTCTTCAAGCGATGCGATCTTCTTCTCCGCCTTGGATAAAGCTTCTTGTCGGAACTTCAGCTGGTCCATAGCCCGCGTGAGCTCGCTTTGTTTCGCTTTCAGCGCGTCCTGGGCTTGTCGGTTGGCGGTCTCCAGCTGCGCCTCTAGCTGTTTAACCTGCTCTTCCCCTTTTGAAATAAGTCCAGCTTTCTCCTGCGTCTGCTCATTCATGTACTGCTCCACTTGCTCGCCAAACTCTTCGTATCTCTTCTTCAGATCCTCGTGGTCCTTCTCCGCCAACGCAGCCATTTGATGCTGGTGCGCAAGCTCCGACTCCATGCGCGCCAATTTACGGGGGTAATCTTCACGCTGCAGCTGCTGCAGCGCTTGTGCTACCTCCCGGTTCTTCCCCTCCGACAGCGACAGCAAGTGCTTAAAATGAGTCGCATCGTGCTGGCTCGCCTGTTTCTCCAGCTCCAGTTTCTGCTTCAACCGTATCAAAGCACACACACAATCATACCAATATCAATACACCACACCAGCCCACCCTTCTCCCGGCCACCCTCATCCACGCACATTATTCGCCTCTTGCAAGCCCTTCACACTCCGCTCCAGCTCAGCCCTTGCAGCTTGTGCCTCGCCCCTTTCCCTCCGCGTTGTCTCCTTCAACGCCGCATGCTCCTGCTGCAGCGCCTCCAACGCCTGCACGCGCTGCTTCATCACGTCCACCTCCCTCCTGGCCGCGTCCCGCTCCTCCAGCACCGCTCTGCAGCGCGTCCTGAGCTACGTCCACCTCCCTCCTGGCCGCGTCCCGCTCCTCCAGCACCGCTCTGCAGCGCGTCCTGAGCTCCGCGTCCCTCTTCTTCTGCTCCTGCAGCTCCTTCGCCCTCACGTCCAGCTGGTGGTGCAGCGCCTGGATGTCTCGCTGCGCCAGCTTCCACTGGCGCTGCGCGTCGCCCTCTCGCCGCTGCACGACGCGCAGCTTCTGCTGGGCCTCGCGCAGGTCGCTGGCCTGCCACGCGACCTGGTCGCTCATGGCCTTGACGTAGCGCTCGCGCTCGCCGTAGAAGCACTCGTGCACGATCTCGCCCAGCCGCGCGCTCGCGTACTCGCTCGTCAGCGCGTTCTCCTGCAGGCAGTGGACGGTGGCGTCCTGGTGCAGCTGCAGCACGGCCTCCTGCACGCGACCGGCCAGCGCCTCCAGCCGCTGCTCGTAGGCGCCCTGCAGCGACGCGTACCGCAGCCGGAACTTCTTCTCGAGGGAGCGCTTGAGCTCTCTGCGGGCCGAGGGGTCCCTCTTCATCCTCGGGCTCTTCTTGCC
>JAIKVH010000877.1:0-11635 GCA_024679275.1 Phytophthora niederhauseri
CGGCGCCGGCCAAGCGCTCCAACCTGCGCTTCGTGCCCACGCTGCTGCGCAAGAACTGGCTGCTCAAGCGCAAGCACCCCGTCGCGCTCTTCTTCGAGGTGCTCACGCCCGTGCTCTTCATCGTCGTCATGGACCTCGTGCGCACCACGAGCACCGACCAGACCGTGCCCTCCGGGTTCACTCTGGGCACGACGTCCTACAACCTCTTCAGCCCGGGCGGCTGGTCGCTCGTGGGGCCCAGCACGACGCCCATGTTCGCCACGCCCGAGACCACGCTATCAGGACTGATGCTGCACCTGGCCTACATGTCGTTCGACTACGGGCGCCTCATGAAGACCTTCACTTCCGAGAACCGCACGATCTGCGAGCGCGAGCTGGCACTGGGCGGTCGAGTCAGTCTCAACTCGTCGTCACCTTACGCTCTACCAGCAGAGTGTGAGGGTCGAGTGTCACCGTTCAAGTTCGCCATTGCACCGGACGACGACTTCACGCGGAACTACTTCTTCGAGACGATGAAGCAATGGTACCCGACTATCGTCATCAATGACTCATCCAACGCGTCGCAGCTGGTGATCCCGTCGTTCGAGGACAGCACCGTGTTTTTCGACACGGAGGACGCCCTGGTGAAGTACGTCACGTCGTCGGACTATGCCAAGACCGCGGCTCAACCGCGCATTTTTGGCGCTATCGTATTCGCCACTCACCCGACGGATGCCAGTGCAATCGGCCAGCCCGCTTCGATTGAGTACACCTTGCGCCTGAATAAGACCTACGTCGGCGACAACGATGAGAATCGATACGTACCGAGAACTGTTGGTAGCGATGGTGCATCAAGCTGGAACTCTTTCGATCGCAAGCTCCAAGCAAAAGAGTACCAACAGTACACGACGAACGGCTTCATGACTATGCAGACGCTTGTCACCCGCTTTGTCAACTGTTTACCCGACTGGGATGCAAGCACCAAGACCACGACGGGAGCATGTCAGATTAATGCGTCTACCGCTCTGGTCTCGGACGATCTGGATCTGCGACTGCTAGAGACCGTGGTCAACGACCCCGCTACGCAGTCTGCTGGAAACTTGTTCAGCCAATTGTTCAGCGAATCGTCCCCCCTCAGCTCCAACGTCTCGGCCTTGCAGCTGGATAGCACCACACGTCTTACCCGACTGGGATGCGAGCACCAAGACCACGACGGGAGCATGTCAGATTAACGCGTCTATCGCTCTGGCCTCGGACGATCTGGATCTGCGACTGCTAGAGACCGTGGTCAACGACCCCGCCACGCAGTCTGCTGGAAACTTGTTCAGCCAATCGTTCAGCGAATCGTCCCCCCTCAGCTCCAACGTCTCGGCCTTGCAGCTGGATAGCACCACACGTGAAGCTCTGCTGGCTCCACTTCGCCAGGCACCGCAGCCATACCTCGGGTCGCTTACCACGCCGTTTCCCATCAACTCCTTCGATTCCTCCTCCTTCTACGATGCTGTCACGAACGCCTTCCCCATCTTCTTCATCCTCACGTACTTGCACCCGCTGTCCAAGATCCTCAACGGTCTGATGTCCGAGCGAGAAACGAGGTCACGCGAGCTGATGAAGATCCTCGGTGTTAAGGAGTCCAGCATCGTCATCTCATGGTACATCACGTACACCGTTATCCTGTTCGTGAGTTGCGTGCTGCAGGCTTTGGCGGCCGTCGCTAAGTTGTTCCCGAACACGAACGTCGTGTTGCTGTTCCTGTTCTTCTTCCTCTTCAGTATGAGCGTGTTGGGCTTCGCATTCATGGTCAGCTCGATGTTCTCGAAATCGCGTACGGGAGTTTACGTCGGCTTCATCGCATTCTTCATCATGTACGGCGTGACAGGAGCTTTCAATGACGCATCGTCGGAATCGTCCAAGAACATCGCGTGTTTGCTGGCTCCTGTCGGACTGGTCTTCGGCATCAACACGCTCGCGACTTCAGAAACATCTCACGTGGGGATTTCGTTTGCGACCGCATCGCAGCGTATCGAAAACTTCCGCTTCTCGACGGCGCTCTGGTACTTCGCGTTTGACACGATATTGTACACACTGCTGGGGCTGTACTTCGAGAAGGTTATACCGAAGGAGTATGGGATGCCGGAAAAATGGTATTTCCCGCTACGTCCTTCGTACTGGAGGAGGTCTAGGAAGTTTGTCACGTCGGCACAAGTGAATGAAAGCGGATCAGCTGTGCAGGTGGACGTGAACTCAAACATTGAGCCGGTGAGCGCAGACTTGAGGGACCAAGAGGCATCGGGAGAGGCGCTCTCTGTGCAAGGTCTTCGCAAGGTGTTTCCCGTACCTGGCGGTGAGAAGGAAGCTGTCAAGGGACTGCATATCAACATGTACTCGGGTCAGATCACGTGCTTGCTTGGGCACAACGGCGCTGGCAAGACGACGTTGATTTCCATGCTCACGGGCGTAACACCTCCGACAGCAGGCGACGCCTCCTTCCACGGGCTCTCGTTCCGCGAAGACATGGACGAGATTCGTGAGTCTCTCGGTATTTGCTTCCAGCACGATGTCCTTTATCCGGAACTGTCCGTCCAAGATCATCTTGAATTCTACGCTCGCATCAAAGGGTATACGGGTGAAGCACTAGCGGACGAGGTCACAGCCAAAATCCGCGAGGTCGGTCTTGTGGACAAGCGAGACACGATCAGTAGTGCGCTGTCCGGGGGCATGAAGCGGAAGTTGTCGGTGGCTATTTCGCTTCTTGGAGACAGTTCGCTCGTGTTTCTGGATGAACCAACGTCAGGTATGGACCCGTATTCGCGTCGCAGTACGTGGGAAATCCTGATGGGCAACCGACAGAATCGCGTGATGGTGCTGACGACGCACTTCATGGACGAAGCGGATATCCTGGGCGACCGCATCGCTATCATGGCCGAAGGTGAGCTCCGCTGCTGTGGGTCGGCGCTATACCTCAAGAACCAGTTTGGAGTGGGCTATAACCTGACGATCGTGAAGGAGGAACACTGCAGCGATGCCAACGTGATCGACTTTGTCGCGCGATATATTCCATCGAGTCGTGTGCTGAGCAACGTGGGCACCGAAATCGCGTTCCAATTGCCTTTAGATAGTTCGTCCCAGTTCCCAGCGATGTTCCGCAAGCTTGACGAGAACCTTCACAAGCTGCAAGTCTTGTCTTATGGCATCTCAGTGACCACGATGGAGGAGGTGTTCATCAAGGTAGCAGAAGCATCAGACGAAGACCAGCAGCACACGCTGCAGAACCGAGTCAAACAACACGCGCTGAACAACCAGGAAAGTATTCCCATCGTCGGTGACAAACCTACGGATGGACACTACCACGGACTCGATCGCAGAGGTAGCTCGTTGCCGCTGGGGCGTTCCCGATCTGTGTTCTTGACCCAAATGGTGGCGATGATCCAGAAGCGTTTCCGGATGGCGAAGCGGGACAAGAAGTTGTTCGTGGTGGGACTGCTTCTGCCGGTGGCGTGGTTGATCTTTGGGCTATCCATTCTGAAGGGAGCAGGCCTCACAAATGACGACCCTTTCATGGCATTGCAATTAAATGGCCTGGAATCCGATGCTGGTAGCATCTTGTTGCCGTCTTTCTGCGAGCAGAGCTCTGGTAGCTGGTGCGAAACTGCGTTGGGTAGCGACTACTTCTCCGGGGCGTCCATTGTGACTCTCAGCCAGGACGACATTGGAAACCCACCCTACTCAAGCGACTCGCCCACCGTCTTCGATGTAGTGTACGGCAGTCCCTCCATCAACGCGACCGACGCGACGGGCTACCAGTTGAAATTGAGCGAGGAGATTTTCAGCCGGGCCTTCACGAATCACATCTCTGACCAGTTCGGCGGGTATCTAATTCATGCGGACGTGGACAACAACGTGTTCGGATACAACGTGCTGATTAACACGACGCTGACGCACGGCTCGGCCGTGTTCAAAGAGCTCATGGACCAGTCACTGTATCGTTTGATGGCCACGCAGCATGACTCATCGATTGGGGCATCGGATCTCAGCTTGACTGTGAATAACCACCCGCTCCCGTTGACTGCTGAGACGACTGCGCTGTTTTCTGCGTATATTTCGTTCACAGCGGTGTTGTTCATCGTGATCGCGTTCGCGTACTATCCAGCTTCCATTGTAGTCATGCTGGTTCGAGAGAGATGTCCCGATCACAATTCCAAGCACCAGCAGCTCGTGTCGGGCGTCGGCATCAACTCGTTCTGGACTGCAAATTACATTTGGGACTTCGTCGTGTTTCTCATCCCTGGAGTCATTGCGCTGGCGCTCATCCAGGCTTACGATCTCTCGGCGCTCACGGGCTCAAGTGCGTGTGTCACTTGCGGTGGCTCAACGTTTATCGCTGTGATCGTGCTGGTGTTGGCCTTCGGACTGGCCATTTGCCCTCACGCGTATTGCTGGTCTTACTTGTTCACCGACCCGGCGTCTTCCCAGACATACATGATTTTGATCAACTTCGTGATGGGACTCGCGCTCATGATCGTCTCCTTCGTGATGCAAGTCATCGACAGCACCGAGAGCGCGGATAAGGCACTCCAGTTCATCTGGCGCTTGTCCCCTCTCTTCTGTCTTGGTCGAGGCCTCCTCAACTTGACGATCATCGAGATTACCCACACCGGTGGAGCCGAGGCCGAAAACGAGCTCTCAAAAGACCCCTTTGCGCTTGAAAACACGGGTTACGAGATCATCTATCTGCTCATCGACGCGGTGCTGTACTACGCGCTTGCTGTGGGAATTGACTATGCGCTGACTTTTCCCAAGATCAAGTCTGCTCTGTCCAAAGACCCCGATATCCCTGTGGCACAGCGAGTAATTGACGAGAATGTTGGAGCTGAAGTGGACCGTGTCATGTTGGGCGGCGCGGACAATGACACCATCAAGCTGCAAAACCTTCGCAAGGTTTATCGAAAGGGTCAGAAGGTTGCAGTGCAAGATTTGTCGTTCGGACTGAAGCAGGGCGAGTGCTTTGGCTTTCTCGGCATCAACGGCGAACACCATCAAGCTGCAAAACCTTCGCAAGGTTTATCGAAAGGGTCAGAAGGTTGCGGTGCAAGATTTGTCGTTCGGACTGAAGCAGGGCGAGTGCTTTGGCTTTCTCGGCATCAACGGCGCTGGCAAGACGACCACGATGAAGATGCTGACGGGCGATATCGTGCCCACATCCGGCAACGCGACGCTAAGCGGCTTCAACATCTTGACGCAGCAGGTGGAGGTTCGCCGCGAGATTGGCTACTGCCCGCAGTTCGACGCACTCATTGACCTACTCACCGTTCGCGAGCACCTAGAGCTATTCGCCAAAATCAAGGGCGTCTCGAGTGCGGACTTGGACTTCGTAGTGACCGAAAAGATGGAGCAGCTTAACCTGACAGCATTCGAAGACAAGTTGGCTGGCAGCCTTAGTGGCGGTAACAAGCGCAAACTGTCCGTTGCCATCGCGATGATCGGCTCGCCCAAGATTCTGTTCCTCGACGAGCCATCCACAGGCATGGACCCGGTTTCCAGACGCTTCATGTGGGACGTCATCTCGGAGATCTCGACGTACAACAAGGAGTCAACCGTCGTGCTCACCACTCACAGTATGGAGGAGTGCGAGGCGTTGTGCACGCGCGTCGGTATCATGGTTGGCGGTGAGCTCAAGTGCCTCGGTAGCGTGCAGCACTTGAAGAACCGCTTCGGTGACGGCCTCATGTTCGACGCCAAGCTCCAGGCGCCCTCCGCTGAGGTCGTGTCCGAGCTGGTGCTACGCCGCTTTGACTCACTCGACACCCGCATCGACCGAGACGACCTCACTGAGGCGTGTCAGCTATTCGGCAATGCCTCGTGGGCCCAGAAGATCGTAAACACGCACCCGACGGGACACGCGATCGCCAACTTGGCCAAGCGCGATGGCTACGTCTCGGCCAGCAGCTTCGCCGCGTGGTGGATCACGGAGACGCAGTTTGAGAACGTGGCGGCCTTCCTGCAGCAGAGCTTCGGGGCGGTTGAACTGCTGGAGCGACAGCACGACTCGTGCTGGTTCAAGATCCTGGACCAGTCCACCGGTGACTCGCACAACCCAGCGCTGCGCTTGTCGAACGTGTTCGAAGTGGTGGAGAACGCCAAGGCGCGGCTCTCCATCCGCGAGTACAGCGTCTCGCAGACCACGTTGGAGCAGATCTTCAACGCATTCGCGAGCCAACAGGACGCGGACGAGCCCGTCCTCACCACGCCAACGAACAGCCCCAGCAACGCAGGCGGCAGCGGCCTCGGCCTCGTGTCGCGCCTTCTAGGTAGAGGATAAAGCAGCCAGGTTAGCCTAAGAACACTTCCATACATGTACACATGCTCGTTAGACTGCTCGTTGCGCACTGCCGTTGCCAGAGTGATGGTCGCAACTTCAACTGAGCAACGATTGGCTGGTAGCGTCAAGATCTTATTCTGACCAATGGCAAGCGCTCGCGCCAAAAAGCTCACTTCCAGCAGCGATGTTGCGCAGACCTCATCTTGCCCTCCGAGCCGCAACCTCCTTCGCCGCCATGTCGACCAAGCGCAGCCGCTCCGCCCCCGTGCTCCGCGTGAAGAAGCTCACGCCCGAGGCCATCCTGCCGACGCGCGGCTCGAGTCTGGCCGCGGGCCTGGACCTGTCGGCCGCCTACGACGCCGTGATCCCCGCGGGCGGCAAGGGCCTCGTCAAGACGGACCTGGTCATCGCCGTGCCCGACGGCTGCTACGCGCGCGTGGCGCCTCGCTCCGGCCTCGCGCTCAAGAAGTTCATCGACACGGGCGCCGGCGTGATCGACGCCGACTACCGCGGCAACGTGGGCGTGATCCTGTTCAACCACGCGGCCGAGGACTTCCCCGTCAAGCGCGGCGACCGCGTGGCGCAGCTCATCCTCGAGAAGATCGAGTACCCGGAGATCCAGGAGGTGGATGAGATCGAGGACACGGCGCGCGGCGCCGGCGGCTTCGGCAGCACGGGCGTGGACCTGCCCATTGCCAAGAAGCAGCACGTGGCCAGCAACGGCGTCGAGGAGAGCGACGACGAGTTCGACGTGGCCTTCAAGGCGCTCGAGCTGCTGTCGCAGAAGAAGGTGGTGGACGACAAGACGCGCGCGCAGCTCAAGAAGAAGCTCTTCACGGCTTCCGAGCGCCAGTTCAAGCTGCTGAACAAGGCGCTGGACGACTACCTCGGTGATGAGGACAGCACCAAGGTGCTCGAGTGGATCAACGCCTTCCTTGAGTCCAACTAAAGTGGCTGGTTGGAATGCTGCTGCAGCGTACTGCTAGAGTTTAGAGGGCGGTATCACCGTCGTTCGCACTTTGCCATTGATTTCAACTGATAGAAAAATAAATATATTCACGTAGTATGACCAGACCCCTCACGGTGCATGATGCACAACTTGCTGCGTTCATGACCGTGATGAAAAAAAAACTTTGCAAATGCTACAACCGAGAATTCATTGGCGGGAATGCTTCAAGCAGTTTGTCCAGCGATAGCCGATCTGCCGGATGCTCCGCGAGAGTGCCTTCCACTAGCCGAGTGTACTTCTCGTCCAACTTATCCGCCTTGAGCTCGTCCACGATCTCCTCCACTGGAACAACGACACATAAGTTTAGCGTTCTGTATCCCCAAACTATAAGGAGCGGGTTTTGCATACCTGGACGTGTGGCCACTCGCGGCTCGGGATTGCCGGTTAGCATCGCGACAGCAAGAGCACCGAGGGACCAGATGTCCGCCTTAGCATCGTAGCTAACCACTTCGCCCAAGAAATACCGCCGTACTTCTGGAGCCATGAATGCCAGAGTACCGGCGGCGTGGTGCGTGAGCAAGTCGCTTTCCAAGTATGTCGACACGCCAAAATCTGCGATTTTCGTCGTGCCTTCGCTCTGCAGATGCAACACACGAACTGGTTAGCGCTCTGAAGACGATAAGTATACAACTAACCTTTACAGATAAGCTCACCGTCAACAATACATTGCCTGGCTTCAAATCTCGGTGAACAATTCCATGGCGGTGAATTTCCTTCAGCCCAAGACACAACTGGTGGAACATCGAGTCGAAGTCGTCGCCCTCCAGCCGGCCCTACACCCAAAAAATAACAATTACTTTAGACGACATTGACTTTGCATACAGGTACACGTTAACCCACCTTTGTCTCCAACACTCCCCGCAAATCGCCACCATCGCAGAACTCCATTTCAATGTACGCAAAGTGCCGGTGCCCGATTTCCTCGATGAAGTACTGTTGGATCTGCACCACGTGCGGGCTGCGTACACGGGACAAAATGCTGATCTCATTGGCAGCCTCTGGCAGCTTGTCACTTTCCTTTAGAACCGTCAGCTCTCCCTTGCGGTTCTCCACGAGCATCACCTCAGCGAAGTTACCAATGCCCAAGGTACGGACAAAACTAAACTTCAGCAACTTGGATGGAGGTTGCAGGCCCTGCACACGCTTGGCCCATCTCTCAGGCCCCTTAGCCAGCGATACTTCAGATTTGGCAGTCTGCTTTGACAATTCTGCAACACCTTCTACGAGCAGTTGGTCTTCTTCGTCAGGCATAACTTCGGCCACCAGCTTCTTGGCTTCATCAATGGCATCCTGTTTCTTTTGTCGTGATTTGTCCGGGCTCTTTTTGGTAGGAACGAAGCGACCAGCGATAAAGGATAATGCAGCAAGCACACCGCCCTGTTTCCATGCACCCTTCAGTGACGGGGCCTTTTCCTCCACCGGCGTTTCCACCTGCGTCTCCAGCTCCGACACAGTCCGAGCCGAGAACGGTTCCATGCGTAAAATATAATTCGTAAACACCACAGCCTCAACAGCCACCATGTCGTTGCAGCGCGCGCACTCCAAAAAACACGTCCGCTTGTGCTCCACGTGCTTGATCGTGCGTGACGCCACACATTTAGCGCACACAGGGTGTCCACAGCAAAGTTGTACCCGAGGGGACTGCCGTAGCCTGAAGCAGCGGCTGCAGTCGTACAGATTCGACACGTTTGGTGCGATCTCGTACGTCACCGCCGCAGATGAAAGCCCCGGGGCCTGGAACGTCGGCGGTGGCTGCTGTCTAGCTGACTCCGGCACATAGCCCAGCAGGGGCCTGGATGGCAGCCCACGACTCAGGAACGGCACGTGGTCCAGTGGATGGCCGCCAATTTTAACGGCCGAGTAGACCAGCACCTCTGGCTTCGGGGCCGCATAGGCAGGTGACGTCCTGGCCTGCGACGTCGGCGTACTCAATGCCGCTGAAGAACCTGTAAAAGCCGCGCCTAGAGCCCCCACGGCGCCCCACACGGCGGTCTTTAAAGGACCGTGCAGCTGGTGCTGCCAGTCCGAGTCAAACGGGCGCTTATGGTCCATCGCGTGGCCGCCGATCTTCGTCTCCACGTAGCCGCCCACGCGCTCGCTCTGCGGGTCGTACGAGTGCAGGTTCACGTAGCGCGCGGACGAGCGGAACTTGCCCGGGCCGCAGTCCAGCGCCAGCGCGCGGTCGGTCGGAAGAGGCGCGGCCAGCTGCTGCTCCGCGTCGGCCAGCTCCAGCCCCGTCGGCAGGTCGTCGTCGATCTCCACCTCGTCCACGTCTTCTTCCTCCTCGTCGCCCTCGCGCACCACGGGGGCGCCCTTGTCTCGCTGCACGAGCCGCTGCATCCTGTTGAACGCCGTCGCCCTTGGCCTGGTACCGCTCGCTATGCAGCCTTTCGCTGTCTTTTTTTGTGTTGACGTGAAACTTTGTAGGTTGAAACTAGGAACTATCTATACCCTTGAGCCTAATGTAGACTTGCTGTGATTGGTCGATAGGGAAGTACCGCCCGACCTAGAGAAATTTCCGCGCATCCCTGTTTCTTTTCAAGATCAACTTGTCAAGGTGACGTCGTCGGGGATGACGTCGCCCGAGGTACCGCGCCCCACATGAAGCTCTTCCTTCTTCCTGCAGTTACCTCCACTATAGAGGGCGAAAATATCTGCGGCCGCCGAGGCACAAAGAGCGCATGAAGCTCTTCCTGCAGTTACCTCCACTATAGAGGGCGAAAATATCTGCGGCCGCCGAGGCACAAAGAGCGCCCACCGCGAAGAAGAAGAAGAAGCTCGAGGCGCCAAATCCCTGCCGCCGTGCACAGGCTGTTTCGCCGGGCGGGCCCCGACTGGAATCCCCCCCTGGACGGGCCCGCTGTCCTGCCCGCTGTCCGGGGGCACCACATGCCGCTTGGCCGAACCGTCCCAGCACTGCTTGCAGCAGCGGACGGTCGTGAGAGCTCGGGCGATCTTGCGGTCCGCGGCGCCCGGAATCAGGCCGCCGACTCAGGCGTTGTGCAATCGGAGCGCTGCCATTGGCTGAGAGAGCGGCGATCTTGCGGTCCGCGGCGCAAGATGGCTGCCCGGAATCAGGCCGCCGACTCAGGCGTTGTGCAATCGGAGCGCTGCCATTGGCTGAGAGAGCGTCGTGTGTACCACTCTAACCGCGCCTAAGTACGGCCAGATGTCTCAGTATACGTAGGGATTCGGGGAAGATATCGCGGCCACACTCCGAAAACCACCACCGAGGGACGGCGCGCGCACGAGGGACCATCACTCTGCATGGGGCGGAATCTCAAGGGCAAGGGGGCCAAGGCGGGCGCGGCCGCGCAGCAGAAGCGCCGCAAGAAGTCGGCGCTGGGCGCGGGCGGCAGCAGCCCGGCGCTTTCGGCCTCGTCCTCCTCGGGGGGCACGTCCACGCCCGGCCACCGCGAGTGCGAGCAGTGCGGCAACAGCCTGCTGCTCGAGGGCGTGGCCAAGGCCTGGCCCGTGGGCAAGAAGAGCGTGGCGTCCACGGGCTGCCAGATCTGCGACTTCGTGGCCTTCCGGCGCGCGCAGCGGCCCTGCGTGCAGTGCGCGCGCACGGGCTGCGACCACTTCTGCGAGTGGTGCGGCAAGGGCTTCCACGCCAAGTGCGCCAAGCTGCGCAACGAGGACGTGGGCAACCCCAACGGCTTCTGCTGCCACAAGTGCGAGTCCGAGCAGAGCGAGGGCCACGACACGGACGAGGACGAGGCCAAGGCGGACGAGAGCGACGAGGAGGACGTCGGCTCGCGCTGCGGCAGCTGCCCCCTGCCGTTCTCCACGACGGCCAAGGAGCCGGAGGTGTCCACGGGCTTTAAGGTCAACCAGGCGGTGCTCGTGGACAACGACGAGGTGCTGTATAACGCGCTGATCACCGAGGTGGACACCAAGGGCGAGCGCATCAAGATCCACTTCACGCGCTGGAGCAAGTCGTTCGACGACTGGTACGCGATGGACGACGAGCACATTAACGAGAGTCTGGCGTGCGACTGCTGCAACAATTGGTTCCATATCGGCTGTCTGCCCCCGATTAAGAGCTCCGGAAGGTGGAAAGACTCGACGTACGTGTGTCCGAGGTGTATTGACGACGCGCGCGCCTTCCACAACGGCAACCGGTCGGTTCTCAAGGCGAAGGCGGCGTATATCTCGACGAGTAACGCGATTGCGAAGGCTGCGAAGAAGGTGACGTCACCGAAAGAGAGCGAAACGGGTGCGGAGGCGGTTGCGAAGACTAAGAAGCCCAGTAAGGCGGTTGTGGTCATGGACGACGATGACGAAGACATGGAGGAGAAGAAGGAGGACAACGACGACGACGAGGG